>CM067304.1:50687855-50723130 GCA_034231615.1 Meghimatium bilineatum
AACGTCATGGTCGCACGACACAACACATTCGCAAGATGGAAATGATTGCGACTCAGAATGTGCAGATTCCGTTCTTTAAAAAAAACTACTATTCATACATGTCAACCTGCTTACAAATAGATTACACTGGATAATATGTCTCTTTTGTTGTTCGTCACAAACTAGGTTATTGACCAAACGTGCATATGATATCAACGTTGTCACATAAAATACCTTTTAGATTTCTCGAAAAAGTAGAAGCGTCATTATTTTTCTCAAATAGCCCACCTGTCCGATGATAATAATAAGTTCAGTGTTTCTACCAATTCCCCCACTGAATGCTGTAATAAGTTCGATGGAATGAAGATGGTTACAGACGCGATCGCTCAATCTCAAGCCAGTTTCACCGATATACTGCTTGCCGCATCGTTTACATATGATCACGTAAAGGACATTACGGGGTGCACGTGTAAAGGCATCATCAACGGTGAAATTGGCTTTGGGTAATAAAATGAAGCGCATCTGAACCACATGCGGACATGTATAACAACGACCGTGTTAGCAACGAACAGTACCAGGAACAGAAGAAGGACCAGAATGGTCTGGAACAGAAGACCTAAGGAGGTTCTGGACCAAGATGTCTTCCGATTATTTTTGTCGCGCCTATAGGCAACCAGATACAAGTACTGGAAAGTGACACGGGTGTCGGGATCAGACTGGAGAAGGAAATAATGTTTATGCAAGGATACTCCGGACAGTGGAGTTATGGGAATGAAAGGTAAAGACAGTTTAACTCTATCAGAAGAGGGGAAGAATTTTGGGAATTAGTAAAGATATCGAGGGGAGAGAACTGGCGTACACGGAGCCAAGTCGATGAAGGATGTTGACGGGGAACGAGCGTCTACGGAAGACCTCAATCAGAGGATTTGTCGAGAAAGTCGTCGTCATCGCTACATAATAAACGGAGGCGAAGAAGCTGGGAGTGTGACAGAGAGTTTTGACAAGAGGATGGATGAAAAGAAGTGTAGCGTGGAAAACATGTGCATCAGCAGGTTTATAGTAGACGGATGTGCTGAGGTAAGGGGGATGAATAGTGACAATGATGTCAAGGATGTTGGCAGAAGTAGTTGAGGATATATGTGAATTAAATAGCAAGGTTGAAATTAGTAATGAAATTGACGAAGGGAAAAATTCTATTTCGGACATGTTAGTAATACTTATAGCATCATCAATGCGCCTATGGAAAAGAGATGGGAATGGGCCTTCATAGTTCGACCAAACTAGATGTTTAAGATCTATGAAAAAAACGCGTAGCTGAGTCCCATCTTGATGTCCGTAGAAACGCCACTGATCTTGTTTTAAAAAAAAATGTCAATCAAATTCAAAAGAGTTGAAGGTGAGCACCGGTTCAGCAAGGCGGATATGAGTAGAAGTGCTTACATAGAGATGGGAACTCTTGTCCAGAGAGAACTGCAGAGACATGAGACTATCATCTTAGGTTATAGAAGTATACAGGGAACAAACATCGAGTAAGAACAGACAACAAGTAAGGTCAGAAGATAACTAAGGGCAATAACTAAAGGTGTCTTTCAAGAATTACGACAGTTGTTCCACTAAGGGCTGAAAAATGATGTCAAGGAAGTGGAGATGCTCTCAGTGGGACGAGAGCAAACGGAGACAATGGGCCTAAAAAGATTCCATTCCTTATGGTTTTGTGGGCAGTATATAGAAAACATGTCTACTTAGTACCTAAACAGCGTTTATCGATTCAGAAAGCCTTGGTAGTGGTAGGACGATGGTTGTCACGGACAAGGGTTTTCACAGTGTTGTTGACCACATTCTGGTTAGGTACCGTCGAGTCAGATGTGCATGCAGTGTAGAATTTCAGAATGTTAAATTGCTGTAGATTAGCAGAAAGTAGTCCTGAAAATGTCATGGTTTAAAACAGAGATTCCAATCCGTTCGCATCGTCCTGATATCTATAACCTTAGTATAACATCTTCGACACTTTGAAATGGGATATGACTCTATGGAAAGGTGCTGTCAACTCCACCCCAAAACATCTTTAGTTGCCTTCGATGACATGTGTGGTAGGCAAAATTATTCTTTTCACCATTTCTAGTGTCGGCAACACAAGGGATAGTCACTCATTTTAAGAGCAGCATGACCTATTGTCACAGTCGAGTGTTTCTATCAACTTGACCATAGACGTCCGCATATTTACTATAATTCTAATTCTGGATTCTCATTTGAAAATCAGTAGCTACATTTCACATTTATTGATTACAATAAATCTGATTTACATTAATTCGACCATTCATAAATTGTATTCCCCTACATTATGTTTCATACCATCGATTAAAGTTTAACTCAAGTCTGCATCACCATTACACAGATTCAAATGAAACAGATGTCAGCTCGTCTATAGTTAAAGTCGAGTCGCAGATTCATTTGATGTTATTTGTATCAAGCAAGCATTTCAGTATCTAACAGAGACAACGGACTACAAAGTAACCATTTCAGCCTACCAGTGAAAAGTGCTACCAGTAAGTATGCATTTCAGTCTTTATCAGTGACAATGGATTACTGTGGCCCTTTCTGACATTCCAGTTTTCAGAGGGAAAAAACAACTTCTCTAAAACTATTTGACCGATCTCGATGAAATGGACATATGGAGACAATATTATTTAAAACAACGTTTCATATGATTGTTTTTAACCTTGGATAAAATACACAACAAATATATACATAGTATTCTTTTTTTTCCAGATGAGTTCGATAAGAATAATTTCTGAAGGGTATTGCCGTAAACATGATAATTTTGTTCTTTTGTGTGATAATTTCAGTGCAGATCTATTCGCAAAATAGGAGAAATTATCACTGTTGTACTAAGTTGAATTTTTGTAGGAACAACAATTTGCGTTGTTTGTTGTAACGTCATTGGGGACTTCAATTTCCGTACATAAAAAGTGCACATATCTCTTCAACATTTAAGCAGAGAACATAGTGAGGAATGTAAGAAATGCCCAACAGAAAATAACTTCGACCCACTCAACATCGGAGGTCACGAGTTACCAGAACTAAGGTATGCTGATGATACAATATTATTAGCACTGACAAGCAGGTCTCGAACACCTAATAAATTCCATTAAAGAATATAGTGAAAAATAAAACCTATTTCTGAATAGAAACAAGACCAAGATTGTGACAAGAGACAAAATCACTAGAAAATTCTCAATCAGTATCAACAACAGCAAATTAGAAAGTCACCAGTTTTGAATACCTTGTTTCTCTTATCTTATTAATTGTAGGTTGGTTGCTTGCTTGCTGATCCAGCGGTCCATGGGCTCAAGCCCTTTGACCTACTGCCATTAGATGGCATTATATTGCTGGGAAGTCTGTGGATTTTCGGCCCACCCCGGGACAGAGCCGGAGAATAACTATCACACCTCCAGGAAGGTAGGTTTCAACCTATGCACTGCTCCTAGCCACTGTAGCCAAGATATGGTTCACTGTGCTCATTCCCCGCCACCAATTGACTACTGGTTATGCCGAACTTCTCTATTGCTCCAGGCATGCAACCAAATGTTCAAGTCAAAAGGATTGTCACGTCCTGAGTCACTGTGCCTCTATAATGGGCCTCAGCCATAGGAAAAACAGTGATGCTAGTTTCCTCCTCCTCAGTGATGCACAGTACATCTCTGGCTCCCTCCTAACCACAGAGGGTGCATACATATATATTCAGGCAAACATGAAAAATACGAGTATTTCAACAACAAAACAAAATCATAAATGTATAGATGACATGTCATGAAGCTTCTATAAGAAGATAACCTCAATATAACGGCATGTCATCCACTAAGGTTTTCTGTTGCATGGATGGTATGTCTAGTGGGCCATTGGTGAGACCCACAGACGTAACCACATGCGTCTTATTAATTGTAAGATATGTATTGTATGTAATCAAGGAAATAGAGTAATTTTAAGGTAATAATTTTATTCAATCAAGGAAATAGAGAAATTGTAAGATAAGTGCTGTATGTAATCAAAGAATTAGATTAATTGTAAGGTGGGTATTGTATGTAATCAAGGAAATAGAGAAATTGTAAGATAGGTATTGTGTGCAATCAAGGAGTTAGTGTAATTGTAAGGTAGGTACACGTCTTCCGCGAATATTGCTATAATGCAGGAGCTCAAATTGAGACATTGCGTTGCAAGAAAGGAGAGATATTTATGAATAAAAAGAAGAGACCATATAGCAATCTACAAATATACACGCACGAATATACATATAATTGTGTGTATACACTTATACATATATACATACACATATATACATATAATTGTGTGTATACACTTATACATATATACATACACATATATACATATACACACTTTATTTATATATACATATGTATTAACATATAAAATATTTAATACATAGATGTATGTAAGGTACACACATAGATATGTACAACAATATAAGTGCATCCACACACGATTGGGTCTGCATAAGAATAAGTGCACATCACCACACAAAATTCTGCTTGAATATATATTCGCAATATATAAATGTATGAATTAACATAAACAATAACCCACATGAAGATATATACCTGCATTAACATGAACATTTCTCCCACATGAAGAATACACAAAGATTAACATAAAAATGTTACTACATGAAGATACATACTTGCATTAATATAAAACATGCATTCATGTCGTATTTGCGACCAACACATGTATCCCTTCTGATAGCGCCATGAATACATCTTCCGCAAGGGGAGGGGAGGGTTGTTCCTATCCAAAAAACGACATTCACCCATTTTCTTTAATGACCTTCTTGTAAGAGAAATCGTCAAGGGGAGGGAAGGGGCATGCCGTAGCCACTTTTTGCATGATTTATTTTTAAAAAGGAGTTATCCCATATCATTTATTAACGCCGTAGTGGTGTGAGATGTTAGCGATCTCTCATTTCAGTAGCTCTGCTATATGAGGGCGGTAACCATCTTCTCTTCCTCGCAGTCTATATTTATCGGATTAATCAGTTATCCAATTAAGGCCGGGTCGACCCTGGCGCCGTTGTGATCTCAAAATTATTCCCGTCTCAATTTGGGAATAATCCAGAATCACTCGCATTCAAGGCCAGTGTGATAATCACTGTACTACCCGGCCCAAATTATTAGTACTGAACGTCATGTTTGACTTCCTTACTGTGTGGTGGGGGGGGTGGGGTGGCAACAAAATTCCCTGCCATATGTATGGGTTTTCTTGTTATTGGGAGAAGACTACTCATAGGATTACATTATAGCTGTGTTGCGTTAATCCCTGGGAATCAAACCGAATAGATGAGCATATAACAGCAAGTTCATAGTAAATAATAATATGGTCATGTAAATATGACATTGTACACGTGATCTTCAGTTTCCAAGAATGAAGTTATAATTGTGTTACTCTTATTTCATAATTTACGACATGTTCTATGTTTATGTAAATTGTCCAGCCACAACAAGAATGTTCAACTACGCTCTGTACCTGATGTTTCTGGGGGCAGCCTACAGCGTGTGTCCGTGGGACTACAACTATTATTCAAACCCTTCAGATCCAAAATACAGTCATCATTATTATTACATACAGATGTCACCTTATACACAGAACGGAACATACATCTTGCAAGTGTTTGCTACTGACTTGGATGTTAACGACACGTTAATCTACAGTATTTCAAGTTTTCCTCAGGAGGATTATCTCTCGGTAAATAGCACAACAGGTGAACTGTGGGTAAGGGAATATATGTATTGTCTGTAGTAACTGTTTTGAATCTTTAGAAACAGTGACCATCTCATGATTATGTTGCTTACGTTATTTCAGTAATATATATGAAGTGTAGAGAAGACAAAGATGGCGGATAATATCAGATGAGAGTAACATGCAAAACCTTCTGAGTACTTCTAATTTTAGTAATTAATAGTGGCTGGACTTCACAATTAATAATGGCTGGACTTCATAATTAATAATGGATGGACTTCACAATTAATAGTGGCTAGAATCTGAGCTAAAGTCACACCAGCAATCTTCTTTTTTGAAGACTAAGGTTTGTTTTTCACACCATTGTCCAAGTAGCCGACATATAGGTTTGGCTAGGGCCTTCATGGGGTTCTTCTGTATAAGGCTAAGCAATGAAAGAAACACATTTTATCTGTGTAAGGTTTCTTAGAGCCTTCTCTGTTGTAGAGTGTGAACGTATTTGTTCACTGTAATGTGTTCTGTGATATCAGTTACACAGCAGCCGAGTAGTCTGCTGGCGTAGTCTTTGATATGGTAACAGTAGAAGGAGTTTTTTCGACAACGAACTTCGTATTTGGTCGGTTATGGGGGAATGTAGGTAAACGGATCACAATAATCTAACTTGGTTATAAACGTGTCACAGTCTGATATATTATTAATAAGTACAGTTTTGTCCAAGATACAGGCGTTTTATGTTTGACGCAAGAAAAAATCAAAATGCATTCAAATGTCGTAGAAAAGCATGGTGACTGTATTTCTCTTTAAGACTCTTGATTAGTTTTATTAAGAGTCTATTGTCTTTTTGTCTTTCCGCAGGTAAATGATTGTTGATCGCATTCACAATTGCCGTTAAGCGTAAGGGTCGGAGCTTAAGCTGTCGTTCCAAGGCCAGATGTGTCGCTGAGGTTGCATTTAGTCTATGTTCAAGTTATCTTGATGTTTTCTATCCACCGTTTTCTTGGTTACCTTTGGCTTTATGCACGGATATTCTTGTCTTATATGCTCATATTGGTATTGGGTTTGGCTTCATTCTCATAAGGTGACTGAAACATTTTACTTGCTGTCTCTCAATATGTTCGATACATGATATTCTTCTTCTTCTTCAGCGTTCGCTCTCAAATAACCACAACGAATATTTCGTGTGATTTCCGCCAGGGAGCATGAAGTACGTTGTGATGCAAGTTCCACAGTAAAACTGTGATTATTTGCACCCCAGTTGGCCACTTGCGGTCAGGACGTCCGAGGTCCAGCACATCCGTTTTCGTCATTCCTTTATTTCAGGATTGGTCCCTAGATACATGATATTATATACTCTATTTTCCTAATTTCTTCATTTCTTATTTTATCTAGTTTTGGTAATCATTGCAGCCATAAAATTGAGGTGAATAAATACCTCAAATTTAAATGCTGGTCACTCTCAGGTTTACGGTAAAACTTAAAAGAGGAAAGATGTATGTTCACGTTGCTATGTATTCGAATAGCTGGCCAGATATCTCGATATAACCGCTCTACGTAAACTGGTAATGTTTTTATAGGGTCATACTCAAAGATTTCTCTCGATCATTTGCTTGGATCTTGATTGATGTTCATACGTTGTCGTTTGCCTGTGGTTGATGATGTTGAAGAGCTTGTCTTTGGGACCTCTTGGGGTCTTGGAGCTACCGTTCGAAATGAGTCTCCATTAGTCGGTAAAGTGGGCAACTGTCAAGTGTCTACTTTTCCTGGAATAGTACTGTGTTCTTGGGCTGTTGAAACCATAGATGCTGGTCGGATGTGCTTCTGCTATAGTTAAATCACACACAGTGCCATATTTGTCCTGTATGTGATGTCTCAAATTAAAAACTGAGGAAAAAACACGTGTACAGAGAGGGCATTCGTGCCTGTTCCCCATATGGGCGCTATCCATGTGTCTTTGTTGAGAGTACCAGAATAGGTGAAGAAGTTACCACATGTATAGCATTCATGTCTCGGTCTTTTGGCTTGTTACTGATAAATGAGGCACTCTGAAAGATATAAATACAAAGAAATTAGCCGTCAGAACCTGCGATCTAATTCAAACTCACGTCTACTTCTCATACAACTCCTGTTCAGTTAGGTATAAATGTAGTTCAATAATAATACAACCTAATCTAACTACAGAGATTCACAGTATGTCAAAGAACAGGGATATCGCTAAAACTAAGAACTCTAGCTTAAACACCTTCATCTTATTGAATGTGGGTAGTATAATAAAGATATGGCTCCAGCACGTGTCTGTTACTATTATTGACTCTTTTAGAAAATATGGTATGTATATATATATATATATATATATATATATATATATATATATATATATATATATATATATATATATATATATATATATACATACCATATTTTCTAAAAGAGTCAATAATAGTAACAGACACGTGCTGGAGCCATATCTTTATTATACTACCCACATTCAATAAGATGAAGGTGTTTAAGCTAGAGTTCTTAGTTTTAGCGATATCCCTGTTCTTATATATATATATATACCTAGCTGGCGTAGTGATATCATAGGAAAACAAAAGTACCCCAATAAGTAGTCCCTGATCGCGGAAGGTCACCTAGTTGTCAACACCTTAAGAGATTCAAATACTTTTTACACCACCAGTAAGGTTTCCGAACAAGTCCAGATACATTTTAACACATTAGAGGAAGATAACTCGAGACAACACAAAGGGACTAATTCTGTGAAAACCCAGAAAAACTCTAGAAAATCTCCACCAACCAATGAGCTCCTTGGAAATAATATCTCCTTTTCTTTGGTGCCAGGTTATTTCCTATGTATTCTTTTGTTTCAGGAATAGATCCCTCGTAAACAACGCCCTACACTACTGCAGTGACGCTGTTCTTTATGTTTCTTGTTAATGAATAATGCTTTCAACGCTAATTGTGTATGTTTTGTAAACTCTCATTTTATATGTTTTATATTATATGTGCAGTAAACATAAGGTGCATGATGTTGGTGCAGTAAACTTTACTTATATGATGCATGTGCAGTAAACTTTACTTGTATGATGCATGTGCAGTAAACTTTACTTGTATGATGCATGTGCAGTAAACTTTGCTTTCATTATGTATGTGTAGTAAACTTGAGGTATATGATGCATGTGTGGTCATTGTAGCTTGTATGATTCGCGTGTGGTAAACTTAACTTGTATGATGAGTGTGTGGTAAACTTAACTTGTATGATGAGTGTGTGGTAAACTGAATGCGTATGTTGTATGTGCACTAAAATCACAATATTCGTTGTGTGTTTTATGGTGTATGTATTGTAAGTTTAATGTGAACTATGATAGCTCAGTAGTAAGTTTGATGAAGTTATCGACGATTGGTGCACGACTAAATTTCTAGAATAACAAACAGGTTGAACACTGTCGACTCATAAGTCAACTCAATCTTAGGAAATGGGTATCAGATCCACTGGATAAAGTAAAGTGATGCAGGTTCTGCTGACTATATCCTACGTAGATGTAACATTAGTCAAGGATAAATACGGATCTAACACCGAGTTTACCGATAGTATTCGATATTAAGAAGAAACTGCTATAGAAATAGAAGACATTGGCTGTGATCAGCAAATAATCTCGCCTGACTCTGTATATGCTTATTGTAACAGCGAAATCTCTCTTGGGGACATCTATTGGTCTCGAAATATTCACGTAAGTCAGCACAGATATAAAACATAGAAACTAATTTGACGTACAATATAAAAATTACGTCGTAAAAAAAAAGTAAAGTATCCCATAGCATTTATTAATGCCGTAGGTGTGTGAGATGTTAGCGATCTCACATTTCACAGGCTCTGCAAATGAGGGCGGTAGCCATCTCCTCTCCCTCGCTCATAACAAACAAACAAAAATCACGGCGAGATGGATGCAATGCATGAGAGATCAGAAATTGTTTCTGAGCTCGATATTTCTTATAATCAATAAGAAAAGAATTGGTTCTGTGTATAATTCAGTTATGAGACCAGATAAAGAAGAAAGGACATTGGTATGTCATTTAAAATTCTAAATCCTGTTAAATGAAGGAGAAATATGGACATACAAATTCTGTTAATCACAACAGATAGAGATTTTATATTTCGCTCTACACTTGTATGATGATAAATGACTCTATTTCGAAGTATTATTTCTACCAGGGGAATCAGCAAGTTTTATTATGAAAATGTACTAAAAAATTGATAATAAATCTACATTTGATATTAGTTAGTTAATTTGTTCCTTTCGTGCCGCACGCCTCACATAGGGCAGAGTTTTTGGTTCTCCAGCTGATGCGGTCCGCTGCCTGCAGCTTCAGTTCCTGGATGGTCTTACTGCCTATTAATTTCCCTTCTTTAAGAATGGTGATTTAAGGGTTGTTTTAGGACTTCCTCTTTTTCTTTTATCCTCAGGTGACCACATAAGGGCTTGTTGGTTTATTCTGTTTACATCTAGTCGTAAAACGTGACCAAGGTATTTCCATCTTCGTTTTCTTATGATGTTTTAAACATACTCTTGGTGTGTTGTGTCTCTTAGATCATTATTTGTGACAAAGTCGCTCCATTTTATGTTCATCACTTTGCGAAGACATGTGTTTTCGAAGCTGTTTAGTTTGTTGTCTGTTGCTTGAGTTGATTTCCAGCTTTCACTACCATACGTTAACACTGAGACAATACATGAGTTAAATAGCTTTAGTTTGGTGTTTGTCCCTAGATCTTTTGATTTCCAGATATTAGTTAATTTAGCAAATGTTCTAGCTGCCACTGCTATACGTGCGTTTATTTCTTTCATTGAGTCTCCGTCAACAAACATTCGGCTGCCCAAGTTGTTAAAGCTGGAGACTTTTTCCAGTATTTGGTTATTTACTAAGATGTTATTTGTTGAACTGTTAAGTTCCATTATATTTGATTTGGATGTGTTGATCTGAAGGCCAATTTGCTCTGCGAGTGTGCATAGTTTGTTGGTTATATCTTGTGTCTGTTGATGAGTAGAGTTTAATAATGCGATGTCATCTGCAAAAACAAGGTGAGGTAAAGTGTTGTTTTTTGAGCCATTGTATACCCGCTTTTTCATCATGACTGGTTTTACGCATGATCCAATCGATGGCTATTCCAAATAGCATTGATGATAATACGCAGCCATGTTTCACTCCTGTGTTGACATTGAACCATTCTCAATTCCCTGTTTCTGTTCTTACGCAACAGGTTGCTTCATGATGTTTCAAAGTACTTTTATGAAGTTTATATATTTTAACTAGAATCCATAGATTTTAAGGATCTCCCATAGTACCGGACGTGTATACTGTCGAATGCCTTTTGAAAGTCCATAAAGTTAATTATCAAGGGACTGTGAAACTCAATTGAATTTTCTATAATAATTCTAAGAGTGATCATGTGATCTACGCAGGAACGGTTAGGTCTAAAGCCGGCTTGTCCTTCTCTAAGTCTTTGATCAACAGCAATTTTAATTCTTTCCATTAAGATGCTATAATTTGATATTGGGTCTCTTGAAATATAATAGTCGACTAATGTTGTCAAAAGTTACTCATGCGCATCGTACTAAGTATACTTATGTATTGTGAAAAGTATAATTTGGTATTTATTAGTTTGTACTCCTTTCGTTATAAATTAGAAAATGTAAATATTATGGAATAATTCGATTATTTATATGAAATATACTGCTGAACCAAATGCTCTTAAACTTAAAATTGCCTTATGAAGGAAATTTAGTGAGAAACTCGTACTGTTCTGAAAATGATACTTACAACTTAAGTAGAAATGATTTGGTAGGGATAAATTATGACTCTTTTGTTATGAAATTGAGTAAACAAATGTTCAGGATCAATTCGATTGTTTATATAAAAAAATACTACCAGCACGAATGTTCTTGGAATTCAACATTAGCAGCAAGTTTGAATATAATGAGAACATGACATTATATAAAGAATATTTACATGAGAAGAAAGATATTGCATGAATGAATTATTGTTCTTTCATCATAATTTTTACGGAGTTATTGTTCTGATTGCATTGTATTTATTTATATAAAATATACAGCTGACACGGAGTTAATTCATCTTCGTTTATCGAGGTCTAACGTTAAAAAATTTGAAAGAACACTAATTAATATGGAAGTCTGAGATACACTGAAGAAGACATATGGTACAAGTCAAATTTTTCATCTATACTTGTCATAAACGATTACTCGTCAAGGATAATTGAATTACAACCAGAAATCTGACCAACATAAAAACAAAATAGAATGAATTTAATGTTACATTAGTTCACCTGTTTGAAACTGGAGGAAGATAACTTATGCAGTTTTACTCATTGGAAACTTCAAGGACAGGCTACAACTAACTGATAATTAATTATTACCCTAATTAAAGTATATGCAATGTATGTTTACTTTTAAGAAGTTAATTTTTTTAAAGAAAATGGTTCTATTATAAATTGTAGTTCATGAATATTTAACTGCAGTCTTAAGAGAATATAAACAATAATAAATATCAATATGCTCTAGTTATGTGCAATTCTCATTAAATTGCATAAAATAGAAAATGGCGAAGAATGACGTAATTTACATTTTTTATGAATAAAATTGAAAAGTAATATAACTGTGTATTAGTGATTGACATTTCGATTTAATACATGATTCATAAATATTGCAATAACGATCCTCGTTCAATCTAATTCACGCACAGCAACATTACTAATTAACACAAATGGCACTGACATATGTAAAACATTGCAAAATAATGTCGTGCCATATATTTAAATAAGACAGTATAGTCAGTATGTACGTATATATCTTGAGAAGATAGTAATCACAGATTGTATATATGTATAATATGTACGTATATATCTTGAGAAGATAGTAATCACAGATTGTATATATGTACAATATGTACGTATATATCTTGAGAAGATAGTAATCACAGATTGTATATATGTACAATATGTACGTATATATCTTGAGAAGATAGTAATCACAGATTGCATATATGTACGTATATATCTTGAGAAGATAGTAATCACAGATTATAGATTGTATATATGTACAATATGTACGTATATATCTTGAGAAGATAGTAATCACAGATTGGATATATGTACAATATGTACGTATATACCTTGAGAAGATAGTACTTATATTGATAGCACTAGTTGAGAATGATAACTAATGATCCATTTTGTTTGTATCTTCCACAGACGAACAAGGATTTCTCAGATCTGGAACTGGAACGACTGGAATTTAATGTTATTGTACGGGATCGACCGACACTGAATGATCCACACTGCAAGACTGACACAACCCAAATAACAATAGAGCTTATTGCACTACAAGGGAAAGGTCGTGGTTTAAACAGAAGTGATGTTCTTGTTGGTATCAATTAAAGTGTAGACGTATTTCACACCAATCAAGTTATACCAAACACGTACTACTGGGCTGGAAATATATTATATGTGAAATATTATACCACATGTAATATTGGACTGGAAATATACTCTATGTGAAATATTATACCACATGTAATATTGGACTGGAAATATACTCTATGTGAAATATTATACCACATGTAATATTGGACTGGAAATATACTCTATGTGAAATATTATGCCACATGTAATATCATGACTGCAAATATACACTATGTGACATATTATACCACATGTAATATTGGACTAGAAATATACTATATGTGAAATATTAAAACACATTGTGAGCACGATTAATATGCGAGTTTTGTAATTATCTCCCATTCGTTAACAATGTTTCTGCCTGTTGGGTACAAGTAGACGCCACCACATAGTCGAGTTATTTGCCTTATCTATGTTTGTAAACTTCATGTTCATTATGTAATAATGGGAATATTAATTTATTTTAGTATTAATGATATGATAAAGGTAAAGGTAGATCCCATGGCATCTGCAACTATTAGGTAGGGTGGCCAGTTCCCTTCCTTGCTGTTTTTTACCTTCCCTAACTCATGCGTCAGGTACTCATTTACAGCTGGGTCGATTGGAGGAGTGGTCGTGTCAAGTGAGAAATCACAACCCGGATTTTTTTTTAATGTCCGGACGTGGTTTCGAACCTGGCACGTTGTAACCAGATGATAGCAAGCAAGCTCACTATCCACTAGGCTACCGCGCTCCTCAATGATATGATATCTTTGTTTTATACAACTAGTCCTAACCCCAACTTAAATAAATAAAGTTTTAAAGGTATACACATATAAACATGCAATTTAGAAACATAGACAAGGGAAATAATTAAACGTGTGGTGGCGTCTGCTTGTACTGTACCGCGTTTTATTTTTGTGTGTGGAATATTTTATTTAAGCATGCCCGATCACCTGTGTATAAGACCTGTACACAGAAAATGTAGACATGACTTGATAGGCCCATTTTGATTATTTCTGTGCATTTGTTGGTCGGCGGTAGCTAATTTTGGCATGCGACTCTAGCCATATTAATAGTAATCAACAACAATCACGACAGTAATGAAAAAATAACGAATGCAGTCATAATTAATTCTGGACAGATGTCTTAATTCTGCCGACGGTCTCAATTAAAGTTTCGATCTATTGATGTCTTGTGTTTGGAACATTTCAGAATGAATTTAAAATTTGATTTCCGACAGAAAAAACAACGATTTCTTAGTTCGTTCCAACTTCACACAATCTAGTTTGTACGAGTTAAATCATTCTACTTTCTCATTGCATTTTACTTGATTTCTAATGCAAGTTTTTTCTTATACTCTTCTCTCCCAGACGTTCTATCTCTCTGTAGTAGGAATGTCAGATCCATATATCAGATATTTCAACAGATACTAAAGCATTCAAGATGAGAGATGAGAAATGTTCACATGAATAATTCATGACGTAAAAATATATACGTATCAGTTATAAGCGGACATATCCTGAATCACAAACAGCAAATGAATTGTTCTTTTTCAATAACATACTCATCTTTGTTACACAGAAGGGAAAACTAAAAATTTGGATGAAGAAGGAAACGAAGAAAGTAACTATTTGAACAATATATAATAATACTTATGTGATAAGACTTGAAGGTTGACACTTTTTCTTGAAGTCCTTGGGAAAGGCAATGTAATGATAATTTATAATTGTATACAAAAGGGAAGCACATGCGAAAGCATGTTCATAACCGATGCAATTTAAGGGAAATAATCAAATATACAAACTGTTCTTAATGCTCAAGACAGTTTTCATAATTACTTCCCGTGAACTTGAGTTATTCTCTTTAAAATCCACCAAAATCTGTTGTCTATACATTACTGACATTTGTTTTTGGGGCTGACCATAAGTAAAGTCAAGAATTTTTGGTCATTTCCTCCCGTCCGCTTTCTCCTCTCTTTGCCAATAACGTGTCAAGAATTCAAGGACCACCGTCGCCCCCTGTTTAATTATGTAAATCCTCCGCCATCCCATACAGTATTAGTAGGCAATGTAAGTGGAGACATAATTAAGAGATATTCGATCATTCAGGGTTTTTTTTTAGAACGAAATTTGCACATTCACAAACTTTAAGTGGCATATAAAAACCAAGTTATGTTGACTACAACTTATATCACTTTCTCCCTTTCCTGTCATTGTCACACTGTTTTGAGACACCCCCACCGCCCCCACCCCCCAAATAATAAAAATCTGTCGTGATGTTTCGATAGCCTCAGCAGAAGTAGACGTGAAGGAAGTACTATATTAAGATCAAGGTGTATTCGCAGGTGGTGTTGTCGTAGCTTTCACGCTTACTGTTAAGCTTAAGGGTTTGTGAAAGAGATGCAGTCTAAGTTCCAGGGCCAGATGTTTTGCTCTGGTTGAGGTGGAGTCATATTTATTCAGAATGGACTTGATATTGTCTATCCATCTTTTCCTAAGTCTGCACTTGGCTCTGTATCCATATTCCATCTTGTTATAAGCTCTTATGAGAAGTTTATCGTTCATCCTCATAAGATGTCCAAATAATTGTATTTGCTGTTTCTATATATTTGATGCGTTGTGTGATATCTATTATCTTTCTGATGTTTTCATTTCGCATTTTATCGAGTCTGATTACATCTCCTTCAAAAATCACTACGCTCAACGGCAAGTGTGGACGCTACGACAACACAACCTGGAGATAGACAATAGACGTGCTGTAGCTTCACTATCATTTATACATGTTTCTATATCGTCTGTCTCAATTGTTGCCTTTATCAATGCTTGTACACCGTTTACTTATTCATATATATGGTTATATGGTTGGAAGCGATTTTCTCCCACACTACCTGTTAGACTGCAGAGATTTTGGGCATACATTTTTCGAATTCGTTTCATTTTGAGCCGTTCGTAGGCGACATAAAAGTATATACGCAGTGACTAACGAAAATCTTGGCAACAATCAAAATCGTCACGAATGAAGATTTGTTCTGATTCTGCTCGTAGATTATCTATTAGAGAAATCACGAGATAAGTGAACTACACATCACATTCTGACGTTTGCAGATTATTGTGTTCCGGCCTCTATTGGGTCGATTTGGTGCACTCGAGAATTGTAATTTCGTAGCCTCTAAAGACAATTTTTTTCAACACGACGGTTGTTTACTATACATAATATATTATTCCTACAGGTTGATATATCTATAACGTATACAGCTAATTTTAAAGCAAGAGGACTGTTATAAGAGCACAAAATAGTTATATAGTCATTGATATTCAAAAGTTGCATGTCGAAAATCTCTACTATGATCTAACAGGTAGTACTGGAGAAAATCGCTTCCAACAATGTTTATAGATTAGTATACGGACTTACATAAAGTGCTAATTTTATATTTCTCCCATTTTAATGACTACAGGTGGAAGACACGTGTTTACCTGTCACACCTCCCTTCCTAAGAGCTCTGATTTCATGTGTCTTTATTCAAAAATAAGACAAAATTGTCACATGTTTATCACCAATATCTTTCACTTGTTAGTTGGTTGTAATCTTGATTTCAGTTATAGTTTTCAAATGAGAATATATTCTTTTAGCCAATTAATAATGTTCGTCTATTTACCTTGTAAAGTTATATCCGTGCATAAGTTAAGCTTGCTGCTATCGATAACATAATTGACGAAAGGTATATAAGGTTCTGTATAAGCCGATTTATTAATTTTTAAAAATATCGAAAGTAGAAGTCAATAAAAACTGAAATCAAAGAGGTTGAAATAAGTCGCAGTAGGACGATAGTCGGAAATGACCATTGGATTTTTTTAAAAATTGCATGACCAGTAAATCGATGAACAGAAGTTATGATGTTATAATCTGTGATGATAATGCTAATGACAATGTTAGCAGTGATGCGAGGTATGACGATGATATGAATCCTTATTTTCCTATGACAGACGAGAAATTTTATGACCTGTTTATGAGCTGCATTTAAATTCTGACACCTTAAAATGTAATTTGGAAGTATTGGGGTAATTTTCCATTAACATAATGCGTCTGTACACAAGCATCGTCACAATGTACCGGTAGATATATTTCTGGTATAATTCTAAAACCATCACAATGTAGGTCTATTTCTGTTATACTTACACATTTTGTGTGTTAATGTCTTTTCCATAATTACGTACACCTTTTATAGAAGCGGACTCCTCTAATTCAGTAGCGATAGAAGTACAAATAATTTGTGACGTCTTCAAGACGACGTTTATGCAGAACGATGACCTCACTTCCAGCATGTAAGACTGTCGGTTCCGTGCAAGTTCCCCTAATGTGTTTAGTGTCATGCTAACAGACCACCGGAAATATGTGTCCGTTGAAGTATAGTGCTGCTTTTTTTTTTCTCCCTCAAGACCCTTTCCCTCTATGATCAAACTTTTCAACCAAATGTGTATTCACATGTTCTAAATATTTTAACCTGTGCGTTTTATAGTCATGTGGAGCCAATATTCTTCCATATTAAGGTCTTTGAGGCCGTCAATGTCGGATCGTTTCTCTATGATGTACATATGGCCTATCTATGTCATTTCATATGCTGATGATATTTTCTTTTCTATTGTGGATGTCATTGCCCAGGTATAACAAGCATATGTTGCTAATATTGAAGATACAGCTTCGCAGCAATTATAACTTTGATTTCCTTCTGTCTGACCATTGAAATGTTTTCTTTTTTATCTGAAATGTTTTATTGGGGCCTTTGCTAATACCGTTCTTATATATGTTTATCAATCATATGTGGTGTTCGTAGCTGATCAGAGATATTTAAAGTTGTTAACATTTTCTAGTAACTATTTGTCCATAGTTTGTGTATGTGTGAGTCAATTTCTGTTAAACTGCAATATTTTGGTCTTTTTTAATATTATTTGGTCTTCTTTTGATATTATTTAATATTCTTTGCGCTAAGAACATATTTACTTTCGTCATGATCATTTAGTAAGATAATCATGTACTCTAAACATGAGGGGGAAGGGTGTCTTGATTTTTAAAAAGGGGTTGGCGTGGCACCTGCGTAACTCTTCATCAGCGTGCATTGACAAATTTCTAATGGAAATCTCTTGTAGCAATACAATGGTCATAGTATGCTTCCAGCAGGATGTTGTTTAGAGAATGGAAATGCGTTGTGTTACAGTAATATTATCACCACTGGCCAGACCCATATGTTTTCGGCGGGTCATTGTACCTAATTTATGAAATCGCATGAAATATGAATAAATGGAAATTGTACACAATTTTGGTCTTCTTGAATAATCCACATTTCGGCTTATACACGGTAACATGATATAACATATTTTATTGTACATCTTACACACATATTTTTAAATATTGTAACATTAAAAAATGACGTGTATACAAATATATAGTGACATATATGCAAGTATATACATATACCGATCTGTCACACATATACATATACAAGTGAATACATAGACTAATATGTTACACATCTTGAGCAGAATTCTTCATGAAACTCTGAGTATGTATACCGTCAACAGTCCTTCACTCGGGAGTCTGCACGTGCCCAAAATGCGCTCACGCGTTTACATTTACTCACACTGAAAATAGAGTCCTAATGACTTTGGGGCGCTCTCTGGCATAGGATCCTTTTTATGAGCAGGGCAATCAAGACCAACACAGAACACATCGATTATTCCCCATTCCCCACTCACTTTGTGAAGACAAATAACCGTATTGAAGAAATGAAAGAACGCCATTTAAAATGGGATTTGGTAGTCTGCTTGTCTGTGTGCGTGGGTTTACGGTCATTTAATTCTTGGACGAAATCTATAACACATAATGTTAGCGATAGCTGCATTACCTTTTTGTTTGTAAGCTACTTAATCTGACAAATCTATAAAATGGCATATTTGTTAGAAGAAGTTACAATAGAATTGGACCTATCTATATCGTTTCATAAGTTGATATATAGTTTCTTGTCTATTGCTGATGTCATTGCGCAGGACTCATAACCATATGTTGCTACTGTAAAAATATATAGCTTCTAAATAGTTGTAACTTTTGTAAGTTACAATAACACGAAATTGTATCAAATATCTTGCTGAAGTTGAATCTGTCAGGCTGCAAGGCGCAGATAAAGCATTGGCATAGTGTAGGACATAATAATAGCCCTGTTAAGCGTGGTTACTATGAGCCATCGCAATGGAGCTATTGTAACTGTATCTCCATTCTCATACTTTAGGTTGTGTTACATATGCTCCTATCTGTTCAGCTATGATCCTTGCTCGTACTCTTGCAGAGAAGCCCTACCCAGATCTCTCTCAACGTCGAAACGACCCCACAGAGTATATGACTGCATCATGGCTTCATAAAATGTCTTTTATCAGTTGCTTTATCTCAAGGTTCGATACAATTCCATTACCTCGATCTGTTCATTCCCTAACAAAAAATCTTTAGGTTGATTGGAATCGAAACAAGTCCGTTCTAGAGGCACCTAATCGCCTTGCAACTCAATTAAACGGGTTTCCGTACTCTACTAACAGCATTCATTTTATTCTGATGATGTTACTCAAGTACGGAAAAATGCCCTTTACTTGAGTTGCAAGGCGATTCGGATCCGATGGAACGAATCTGCTTCAATTTCCACCAGTCTCAAGAATATTTCATGTATACGCATGCTTCGTACGTGAATTCTCTAACAAGGGTGATGATGACTTTCTGGTTAGCTGTCATGGTCGTACCCGCGTTGATTAATTCTTCTCCTCTGAGCATTGCCTTAACTGCTGTCACCTGCCAAATCTGGTCCTCTTCGCTGGTCATCCATGATATTCCTCTTTTTATTCCCCTCCTCTTGATGTCAGCAATGTTCCTGTTTAATGGTTACCCATTATAAGATGTAAAACACATACAATTTCACCCGGACAATGGGTCTGCCTGGAATTTATTGACAAAAGTCCAAATAAGTATCTTATATTTAAGATTGGAGTTACAGTAGTGCAGCCCAGAACAAAGATTGGGGTATCAGTAGTGCAGCCTTGAACAAAGATTGGAGTATCAGTAGTGCAGCCCAGAACAAAGATTGTGATATTGGTAGTGAAGCTCAGAACAAATATTGTGATATTGGTAGTGAAGCTCAGAACAAAGATTGTGATATTGGTAGTGAAGCTCAGAACAAAGATTGTGATATTGGTAGTGAAGCTCAGAACAAAGATTGTGATATTGGTAGTGAAGCTCAGAACAAAGATTGTGATATTGGTAGTGAAGCTCAGAACAAAGATCGGGGTATCAGTAGTGCAGCCCAGAACAATTCGCATTCCTTCATTTTGATTACTTTCCAATCGTTAACACTGTTCTCTAAAAACCTAATAGGATTATAGGATAAAAATCAACGAAAGTTTTTATGCCAGCTAAATAGGAGAGGGGTTTGTGAGCACGTCTAACAAATACAACACAATCGAACTTGTTATGATTCGAGACCTGGTCGCCGGCAGTTGTAATGCCGATGCTGTAGGTATGTTAATGAAGCACAAAATGTAAAACTGTTTGAATAAATATGTCCATACAGGATGTTTTCAGTGATTATTATATGAGTATGTACTCATACACATACACTTCATGATACGTGTGTATACTTACACATATACTTCCTTACATATGTGTGTACATATCCATACACATCATGGCATGTGTATACATACACATATACTTCATGACACGTATGTGTATATACACATATACATACACGTCATGACACATGATGTGTGTGTACAAGTAGCAATGAGTAATCAGTATTACTGCAGATCAACTTGTATGAGCACACACACTATCATCTTGTATCAAACAATATTACAAATAGTGTAAAACTAATGGTGTTTTAGATATTATTTTGTAACTATTGTTCATTATATAAGCATTTTAATTATTTTTTTGGTAATATTATCAACACTAAATGAAACAGATCGACTTCAACTGCACAAGGACTAAACTCGTTCAAGCTACACTTATGTCATGCTACGTGTTAAGGTCTAAGCTCTTTCAAGTTACAGTTATGTCATGCTACGTGTTAAGGTCTAAGCTCTTTCAAGTTACAGTTATGTCATGCTACGTGTTAAGGTCTAAGCTCTTTCAAGTTACAGTTATGTCATGCTACGTGTTAAGGTCTAAGCTCTTTCAAGTTACAGTTATGTCATGCTACGTGTTAAGGTCTAAGCTCTTTCAAGTTACAACTATGCCATGCTATGTGTTGAAAATGGTAGATAATCAACACTGTTTTACTCTATTAACAAAATGTACACCTTCCCCCTGAATGAAGAAGCGCGTCGTCTGTCCAGATTGCCACCCATAGATTCAAGTGATAGTAGACAGGGATATCCGAGATAATCCACGTGATAAACAAGACACCATGAGCTGGATTCAAACCCAATACCACTTGAGCGCAAAATAAACGGCTTCATCACTACACCAGGGGATCCTTGTATAATAACATGTATAATGCATTCTTGTATAGTGGTTAGCAAATCGTTGTCATAGTAATTTCTTATTTCTTCTTCTTCTGCGTTCGTTCTCAAACTCCTGAAGATTGTCAGGATATTGTTCGGAGAACGACGTGACTTATGGTTTATAGATCAGATGTGATATCTGCCATCTTCAGGCTGACACATTCTACTTCGACATAGTTCCTGTGTCACTTTGCCCCTATTTAGATGGGACAGCTAACCACACCCCAAACATCAATTAGAACAGACCAATAGGTTCTCAATCTCCCCTAGCATATCCATATTCATCTCACATCGCTAATTGTGCTAGAATTAATGCTTAATTTCAATTATCACAGCATGCATGGGATAAAACAGTCGCCAACTTAACGTCGCAGTCCGGTTTTCTTGCTGTTTCCCGATCTCTCTTTTTACAGATAACATTTCAAACAACTATCTGCCTTTTTATAGGAGCAACTCTATGATTTCCAGAGCAATAGATCTACACAAAAATATGAAAAGGCGTAGAGATTTGATTATGTGTACTCGTTTTTCTACAAACGCTCTCCGTCACTCTCAACGGAACCCTTAACACGACCTGACTGGATATCAGTCACATTAAGTTACGATATAGCTTTAACTCTTTGTCTCCAAAGTCTTCCCGCTATGCCGAGCGAGTGTGTGCGTTACTTTTCGGACTAAAATATCACACTAACGCAGAGCGAGCGTGTGGGTAACTTTTACCCTCTTCGTCATAGACCAGCTAACTCCAAACACAAAACCTCATTAGTCGCCTCTTACCGCGTGAATGGCATATGTAAGTCACCATTGCGTGTTCCCTATTGGCCCCATCAACACTTTAGCTGGACACAATGTAATATATACCCAACTGAGACAATATTATGGCTGTTTTATCAAGTTGTGCTGCATTACTTGTATGAATTCTTGTGATGCAAATATCGATTTATATGTTTTTTTCTGAAAGATTTCCGTTCAAAGTGTACTATGAAAATTAATCCAGACCTCTATGTAACGAAGGTAACAATGAACCCAGACTTGTACATAACTACAGTAAATATTAATCCAGAGCTGTGTGTCTAAGATAAACATTAATCCAGAGCTGTGTGTCTAAGATAAACATTAATCCAGAGCTGTGTGTGTCTAAGATAAACATTAATCCAGAGCTGTGTGTGTGTCTAAGATAAACATTAATCCAGAGCTGTGTGTGTGTCTAAGATAAACATTAATCCAGAGCTGTGTGTGTCTAAGATAAACATTAATCCAGAGCTGTGTGTGTCTAAGATGAAAATTAACACAAACCTGTTTGTGACTTAAGATTTACAAAATACTGTACCAATGTACTTTTTCGCGCTCTTATGTAAGTGTTCATTGTGAGAGCTTGGCAGGGCTACACAATTGTGTACCTGCCTTAAATATTAACAGTGTTTATGTGAATCAGTTCTCTTCAGTGTACGAGAGAATCGAATATTTCTGCAGTACTGCGCAGTGTACTTTGACAACCCTGCAACGTAATGATATCAGCTGTAGAAAGGTGTATCCTGATTATCAGTAAGCAATGGCAAACTATAGGACTTATTTATAGTGCGTATAAAATCACATCAGTCTAAAATACATCATTTATTGATACTAGGTTGATCACTTCGTCTGAAAAAAAGTTATGCTACCAACAATAACACACTTTAATGTTACGATCTATAATTTGGTTAAGCAAAATGTACCTCTTGTGATGAGGTGCGCTCTTGTCAACCACAGATGATAGTCCAATGTGGTTATATCATAGCGTTACAACCACAGATGATAGTTCAAAGTAGTTATATCATAGCTTTACAACCATCAAAACTGGGAAAGGTCGAGGTCATGTCTAAATAGAATGCCCGTTTTTTGTGGGGATTAGGATGCAGACAGGTGTTATAAGGCCATCTTTTCTCGATACAACGGCAATGAGAAATGTGTGAACTATTTGTATAAAAGCTACACTTGTCTCGACAAATTCTAGGATTATTTCGAAGGTCACTCTGGAAATGCTTTGTGTAGTGTATTCTACTTCAAGGAGAACTTAGGGTCTTGTCTAAACCCAGGCAGGGAAATTGGTATATATAAGAGCCACAGACCTGAGATTAGTTTTACAGAGTTCGGCTCTGTGATGGCGTGGTACATGGTGTGCTAGTGAAGGCCAAGTTACTGGATTCGAATTTTGCCACATGCAATTGTGCATACGGTCGGATCAGACAACAATGACAATTTACTGAATGTATTTAAATTGTTTAGAAAATCCCAACAACAAAATTTCTGGGTTGATGGCTACATCCTGAATAGAATACACTACCAATTATTTGCTTATACACACACACACATACACACACACACACATATATATATATATATATATATATATATATATATATATACGAAGCCACAGCAGCTCTCGGTTTTGTTGTGTGCTAAACGTTCCCAATTTCCTGACGCACGAATGAAAATTCTCCATACTTTTAAAACATTCCAAAAAGAAGGTAATGGCGCTAGCAGAATTCCTAATGAATGTCCATGTGTCCCACAAAAAATTACCTATGATAACTGGTTAACCTTTGACACTCTGTCCGATGGACACAATTCCAACACATAATGTCAACGTTTGCCTGTAACGACTATGCCTAGAAATTAAATTATTGCAATTGAATCGACGTTCAAACTGTTTCAATCAAAATGTTTACAGTGCATTGAGAGTTTATCGTATTAATATCTCCCCTTAGTCTCTATAGAGGATTGTGGTAGTCTAGTTCATAGTGAACTATATTTTTGTCACTGAGTTACAGCTGCCAGGTTCGAAACCACGTCCGGAAAAAAATCAGGGTCTTGATTTCTCGCTTGACACGGCCACTCCTCCAGTCGATTAACCTGTAAATGAGTACCTGACGCGTGTGTTAATGGAGGTAAAGACAACAAGGAAGGGAAATGGTCATCCCCATGTAATAGTTGATGAGGTTTGGTATCTTCATCCCCGACGTCAGATTACTGCCATTGGACCTATGTTTATATTTAGTCTGTATGAGATGTCTAAAAAGTTGATAATTACTGATCAAAATTCATATCGATGGAGTATGGATCCAATAAACTATTTTTAACTTAACGTTCATACTTTACTTATCATTTCATTTTTTATACGTTTCATGCAGACTGAAATTATATGCTACTTACACGCTTTTATATAAATAATATTTAATGCATTTGACTGACTGTAGTGTTTGGTGTTCAATACGAGACGGAATTTTTTTTTGCGGACATGTATAAAAAAAAATAACACAGTCGTCGTTACATTATAAGTTTAAGTAATCGCGTCTGTATTTTTTTTAAATTATATATCCAGAAACGGAAATAAATCCATCATCGTTATATATAAGAAAAATATTAGTATCTATTCTATATACCCTGACAATATCACGATGTGATTCTAAATGCCCGGGCAATACCACAATGTGATATATTTTACATCAAATATAAAGAACCCGAAAGGCAAAGCTACTATTACAACAGTTGAGACATCATCTTGATTTTAGTGATAACATGCATAGGCTGTTTTGTTAATATTAGGCGAACAACAGTAGATACCATAAACTTGCTGTGTAAACTGATTAAGAGGTTTCTTCCAAAAACTTTGCACTCAATGACAAAGAAATTTTCTGAGTTTGAAAGATGGTTCTGGAAAACCTCCATTCCAACTGCACAAAGGAAATAAGAGATATGCTGTTCGTAATTATGGGAATCGATACTTGTACAACTCAAGCAATCATGGCTACTTATATAAAAGAGAACAATGGTCTGCACTTTTATAGAAATTCAACATTGATAAAGACTAGTGAATCGGGAACAGTAAGAGGACAAGACAAGTTCTAGAGGCGCTCACATATAAGTTTGACTGCAGATTGACATGCCTAATTTTTGTTCAGTAACACAGCTCATAAAGAATATAAGTGAATTGTGCATTATTGTTTTGGGGTCTGATATGGAGAAAGTGGTCATCGAGAATTCCAGGGAAGTTTACACGATTACATGCACTGATGCAACACGGATGTTAGACACGTGCGCAATATTCAGCCCCAACTCCAATGTGTAGAGTGTAGACCATCAAAGAGAAGAATGGTGCTACTTTTCCTGTAAGTTCAAGTAGTATTACTGCAATGATTATAGCACTGACATAAAAATTGGACTAGATTGAGACTAAGGGTTTCAATTCATGTTTGTCATCTCCGACTAGATCGAGACTAAGGGTTTCAATTCATGTTTGTCATCTCCGACTAGATCGAGACTAAGGGTTTCAATTCATGTGTGTCATCTCCGACTAGATCGAGACTAAGGGTTTCAATTCATGTGTGTCATCTCCGACTAGATCGAGACTAAGGGTTTCAATTCATGTGTGTCATCTCCGACTAGATCGAGACTAAGGGTTTCAATTCATGTGTGTCATCTCCGACTAGATCGAGACTAAGGGTTTCAATTCATGTGTGTCATCTCCGACTAGATCGAGACTAAGGGTTTCAATTCATGTGTGTCATCTCCGACTAGATCGAGACTAAGGGTTTCAATTCATGTGTGTCATCTCCGACTATATTGAGACTAAGGGTTTCAATTCATGTGTGTCATCTCCGACTAGATCGAGACTAAGGGTTTCAATTCATGTGTGTCATCTCCGACTAGATCGAGACTAAGGGTTTCAATTCATGTGTGTCATCTCCGACTAGATCGAGACTAAGGGTTTCAATTCATGTGTGTCATCTCCGACTATATTGAGACTAAGGGTTTCAATTCATGTGTGTCATCTCCGACTAGATCGAGACTAAGGGTTTCAATTCATGTTTGTCATCTCCGACTAGATCGAGACTAAGGGTTTCAATTCATGTGTGTCATCTCCGACTAGATCGAGACTAAGGGTTTCAATTCATGTGTGTCATCTCCGACTAGATCGAGACTAAGGGTTTCAATTCATGTGTGTCATCTCCGACTAGATCGAGACTAAGGGTTTCAATTCATGTGTGTCATCTCCGACTAGATCGAGACTAAGGGTTTCAATTCATGTGTGTCATCTCCGACTAGATCGAGACTAAGGGTTTCAATTCATGTGTGTCATCTCCGACTAGATCGAGACTAAGGGTTTCAATTCATGTGTGTCATCTCCGACTATATTGAGACTAAGGGTTTCAATTCATGTGTGTCATCTCCGACTAGATCGAGACTAAGGGTTTCAATTCATGTGTGTCATCTCCGACTAGATCGAGACTAAGGGTTTCAATTCATGTGTGTCATCTCCGACTAGATCGAGACTAAGGGTTTCAATTCATGTGTGTCATCTCCGACTATATTGAGACTAAGGGTTTCAATTCATGTGTGTCATCTCCGACTAGATCGAGACTAAGGGTTTCAATTCATGTGTGTCATCTCCGACTAGATCGAGACTAAGGGTTTCAATTCATGTGTGTCATCTCCGACTAGATCGAGACTAAGGGTTTCAATTCATGTGTGTCATCTCCGACTAGATCGAGACTAAGGGTTTCAATTCATGTGTGTCATCTCCGACTAGATCGAGACTAAGGGTTTCAATTCATGTGTGTCATCTCCGACTAGATCGAGACTAAGGGTTTCAATTCATGTGTGTCATCTCCGACTAGATCGAGACTAAGGGTTTCAATTCATGTGTGTCATCTCCGACTATATTGAGACTAAGGGTTTCAATTCATGTGTGTCATCTCCGACTAGATCGAGACTAAGGGTTTCAATTCATGTGTGTCATCTCCGACTAGATCGAGACTAAGGGTTTCAATTCATGTGTGTCATCTCCGACTATATTGAGACTAAGGGTTTCAATTCATGTGTGTCATCTCCGACTATATCGAGACTAAGGGTTTCAATTCATGTGTGTCATCTCCGACTAGATCGAGACTAAGGGTTTCAATTCATGTTTGTCATCTCCGACTAGATCGAGACTAAGGGTTTCAATTCATGTGTGTCATCTCCGACTAGATCGAGACTAAGGGTTTCAATTCATGTGTGTCATCTCCGACTAGATTGAGACTAAGGGTTTCAATTCATGTGTGTCATCTCCGACTAGATCAGCATGATCTGCACGATTCAAGCGGGATGTGCTTGTGAGCAGTAGCACACTGAGC
This sequence comes from Meghimatium bilineatum, assembly GCA_034231615.1. Lineage (NCBI taxonomy): Eukaryota > Metazoa > Mollusca > Gastropoda > Stylommatophora > Philomycidae > Meghimatium > Meghimatium bilineatum. Next base: position 50,715,731 of record CM067304.1, read on the forward strand.
AGTAGGGTAAAAAACGGTATGACATATTGAACTTCTTACAAGAAACATAATCGACAGATGAAATTAATGAAGGTAATTATTTATTTTGCATGTCCACAATAAGGGAGAGTACCCTGTACTGTGATACAGTCAGAGATGATCATTATTGTTGACCGTAGAAAGTCAATTTTCATATATCTACAGTCCTTCCAAGTTCACGAGAAAGATAACTCCCGGGATTACGATCGCAGGCTAACAATTGGATGGTTTCCAATGAATTAGTAAACTATGTGTCTGTTGTGATGGTTTTAAAATGTACAAAACGTATTGTATTCCTGGTTATACATTCAACTAGAATTTCACTGTGGAACATATTTATGTCCACCATTACGTATGGAAATATTTAAACTTTCGTTTTAAACTATTTCTGATTTTTTAAATTCTGAGAATGTTTTGCGATCTAAATGCAAATCTTATTTTTAATTAAGATTGGGGGTCGTTGTTACCTCTAATATTGTATAGTAGTGCGTCCTGATATAACCTAATTGGACTTTGTTGTCCGCTGGTTGCAATGGGTACGCAAATCCAAAATAGAGGTAACTCATTAACTACCGCAAGTCCAGCTAAAACAACATGAATAATATGTGACTAATTCGAGTATCCATAAGATTCTAATATCACGAATTAAAAATGGAACATAATGTTGTCCATGAAGCAATTGGTGACCTACACAATCAAGTGCGGTTTGCAAATAACATTTCCGCCATTGTTATATAATTGTGTCTCGTGTAATCACTGAAAAATTAATGTAATCGAAAGAATTATAATCTGAAAGAAGAAGCATACCCATCTTGCTTTCATCATATCTATCAGTACAACTATACTGTAAAGATAACAGAAAACGTGATGTATAAATCAACTGTAAGTGTGACAATCTTACATCTGAATGCTTGTTATTGATATAATAGTGCATTGATCTATTGGCTCGCAGAGGTTTAAATTCTCTTTCAATGCAAATTTTACTGATCACCTTCGTGACATATGCTGCAATGCAGAGACTCATACCACCAATATATAAAACCATTTTCGCAGCGTGCAAACATCGTCAGCAAATGTTTATCAACACTGTTACATGCAGTTTTGTAAAAAATTGTGCTGATAAAGTTAATCGCGTGAGATACAATGGATGTTCAAAGACAGACATTTCAAAAGCTTTACTTACTACCTTTAATATTTTTAAGAATTACAGGAAAATTTAATTAAATTGTTTTCTCAGTTTATCCTGGAAATGAAATTAGCTAAATTTGTATATTACATCAGTACAATTATTTCCAATCTCAGTCTTTAGTGTTCATAGATGTTAATGTATATATATATATATATATATATATATATATATATATATATATATATATATATATATATATATATATATATATATATATATATATATATTTATATATATATATATATATATATATATATGTATATATATATATTTCAGTATATATAATATGAAAATAAATAAATTATTTATATTTCACCATCAAAACGTGTCTTATAGTAAGAAAAATGTACAATAGTTATTAATCCATTGTTTACTGTAAAAGCATGTAGACCTCCGTTGGGTAAAGGTGCCTGGTGAAATGGACACAACGTGGGCAGCACAGGCTTACTATGGTAGTGACCACCTACCATGATCGTTAACAATCACAAACAGGCAGAACAGTAGAAATAACAAAAGACAACTTGCCTTTAAATATAGGCGCAACGAAGAGTCGATGTTGAACAAGTTGCGACAACTGGCATGGCTAAGAAATACAGTTAGGCCAAACATACCACAACCCCCATGGTGGACTGAAGAGATAGAGTCTGTATGGGTAAAGAAAAATCAGAGCGTCAGGAGTGACAACATACGACACGACAGACACAAGTGACCATGGAAAACAAAAAAAGAGTCAGATATGACTATTAATAAGACCACTGAGGCATTAAACAAATCGTAAAAGAAGCCAAGAAAGAACGCTGGGATAATTTTGCACAAGAAGTTGCAGCCGACATTGCCCAATGATAATTTTGAAAATTACACAAGATAATGAATCAAAAGCGGACACAAAATTTAATTGTGTTTGAAGGACGAGTCGGGGCTTATACTAGTCACAGATGAGCAGAAGGGCAGTGCTTTCTTCGGCAGATATCTCCAACAATCAGATCAGAACAATATTGATGAACGTAAAACTAATCTGGCCACTTTAACAGCATCACTCGTAACAAGCGATGTTCCTGATGAGGAACTGGTCTCATTGGAGGATGTAAAAAGAGGCCATAAAGAAAACAACAGTTGGTGCACCAGGAGCCGAAGGAATACGCTACAGCCCCCTGAAAGGTATTGCAGATGACCGGCTTAAAACAATTGTTGATGATTTCAAAAAAGTGTGAAAACAGGACGCGTACCAGAAGAGTGGCTACACAAATACCTTCACCACTCCCCTCCCCCGCGGCAAAGCCAGGCACAGACACCAACGACATCAAACGTTATCGCATAATCTCTTTCCAAAATTATTACGGCAAGGTGCTGGAGAGGTTAATGTATCAATAAACGTTTGTGGGCCATACTGTTACTTTAATCACTAGAAGAGTGACCTTTGATTTGGAAAATAGAGGCTTTCTTCCTGATACTCTAGGTGCATACAGACCAGGGAGAGACACGACCACGAATGCGGAAATGCTCGCCAATGGCATCTGCGAGGCCTTTCAGCAAAGGAGGAAACAGTGGTCGCCACGATCCACCTAGAATATGCATACAATAGTCAGCTTCGGCCAGCTGAGACAATTGCTAAGTGAACTCAGCATCGACTTGTGGATAATGCGATGGATAGAAATGGTGCTAACGTCCAGACATGTCGCTCTGAGATTGGAAACATTGACATCAGATATCAGAATTATATCACCGAGATTGCCACAGGGATCGCCACTATCACCTGTACTCTTTAACGTCTACGCATACAAAACCGCGCAGCTTCAGGAGACTGGAACCGGCAGGATACTAATATATGCGGACGAACTCTTGCTGTACAAGCACGACAGAAACAGAATAGACATGATTAATGGCGTTCAGAGTAATCTAGAACATTTGTCGCTCTGGTGCACGGACTACACGGCAATCATCAATCCCACCAAGGCAAAGATCGTCTGGTTCTCGCTGAACAACAACATTGTCACAGACACATTACCAACAGCCACCTGCAATGGCATCACCATTGACAGGGGGCAGATTATGAAAAATATAGACATCACTACTAGATATTTGCAAGTGCAGTGCAAGTGCAGTAAAAGTCATGTCATCTGCAGAGATGCCGCAACGAACCCTTTGTAAGATGATGCAGGCAGTATGGATTATCTGTGTTGGACTATGGTTTAGGTTTATTTACACTGTCGCAAACACAGGTGGATAGACTATAGAGAGTTCAAAACGATGCCATGAGAACTGTCCTAGGATGTACAAGATAAAAACATATCGTGACCATGAAGTTTCTCATAGACCTATGAAGCAGCAAAGCAAGACATAAAATAGCTCAGGTTAAGAAATACTTCGAGGTCGCCAATAATGATCACCACCTCTTACACCAATCTATAGACAACACAAAAATAAGGCGAATAAAGAGGGGAAGGTCTTGGATGGCAGAAGCAAAAGATACCATACTTAGAGTTTGTGAGCTGGAGGAAGTGGGAAGAGGCTGTGAATGAGTGACATTTGGCAAAGATAGAAAGTTATTGACAACAGTTTTGTTACAGATGGGAATAGAGTGCCGCGACAGTGCTGCTAACAGAACAGAGGTAATCATTCAAGCACTCATACTTCAGCACTCGAAACCACAAGATATAATAATTTACACAGACGGATCAGTAAAACAAGAAACAAACATATGTTTTTGAGGTTTCGTAGCCTACCAAATTGGCAAGAAATTAGCTGAGAGGTCAACTGTCGACGCTTCTACAACATCGAGTATGAGAAGGAAATAGAAACGACGACAGCAGCTCTCACTTAGCTGGCGACGCAATCACCAACAGACTCAGTGATTCTATCGGACTCCTAAGGTCTGCTGCACAAGATAGAAAAGCGTATAATCAGAACTTAATGGGTCACTCTTCTCAACAATGCGCAAAACATTACATGGATCTACTGTCCAGGTCATGCTCGGTTAAGGGGAACAAAAGAGCCGATGTGTTGGCTGGTAAAGCCTTGGTGAACGGCACGGAGATAAGAAAAGACATGAATTTATTAGAGCAGTCAAGGATACCCTACGTGAAGACGATGAGGAAGTCGAACGAGACAATGTACATATTCACGGAATGAACGAGATGGGAGGGACTAGAGGTGATGGGGAAAAGGGCTCTCTCTCCGGAAATATCATAAAAATGTTAATGAGAATGTCATTTTAAGAGGTTAATGAGAATGAAATTTTAAGAGGTTAATGAGAATGAAATTTTAAGAGGTTAATGAGAATGAAATTTTAAGAGGTTAATGAGAATGAAATTTTAGGAGGTTAATGAGAATGTTTTCAGCAACCAACAGGAACTGGAACTATTAGGCGTCTTAAGTAGCGAATAGTTTCCTTTAGATAGCAGACGGTGGTCTTTAGGTAACGGATAGGGACCTCTTAAGTGGTGGATAGTGACATTTAGGTAGTGTATATCGGTCTTTAAGTAGCGGATAGTGGCATCTAAGTAGCGAATATTGGCCTTTGAATAGTGTACAGTTGTTTTTAAGTAGCGGATAGTGGCTTTAAGTAACGGATAGTCACTTTAAGTTTGCGGATAGTGTAATTACATCCGTCACTATGTGAATGTTGTCCCCTTCGTTTTACATTTTTCCATCTGTATTTAACACTGTAGAAAATTCATGAAATGTATCATAACACGTGTATTAGCAAGCAATTCATGAAATGTATCATGGTACATGTATTTGCAAGCAATTCATGAAATGTATCATGGTACATGTATTTGCAAGTAATTCATGACAGGTATCATGGTACATGTATTAGCAAGCAATTCATGAAATGTATCATGGTACATGTATTAGCAAGCAATTCATGAAATGTATCATGGTACATGTATTTGCAAGCAATTCATGAAATGTATCATGGTACATGTATTTGCAAGCAATTCATGAAAGGTATCATGGTACATGTATTTGCAAGCAATTCATGAAAGGTATCATGGTACATGTATTTTCAAGCAATTCATGAAAGGTATCATGGTACATGTATTTGCAAGCGATTCATGAAAGGTATCATGGTACGTGTATTTGCAAGCAATTCATGAAAGGTATCATAGTACGTGTATTAGAAAACAATTTTCAATGTTGCGGTGACACACATTGGTATCTGTCATTAGTTAGGGTACATTGAAAATCTCGTTCTTCCGTATCTCTGTGTGCTCTAGTTTTATATTTCTTTATTTATTGTCCATGCTTCACTTTTATACGACAGAAGAACATAATGTGTAAGGAAGGTTTCCCTCTAATTCACTGACGAATACGTGTCCCACCTTATTCATTGTCAGTATGTCGTTTTTTAATGAAATTATCTTTGGGAATAATATTATCAGTAGACATCTGCGTTCTTCTACCATGTAGTATCCGTGCAGGATTCCTTTAACTGTGATATTAACATTTGTTAATTTGGTATTGTGCCTGTCTGACTGCCAGCCTGCGTACTTGCCAGCATGCCATTCTCTGTGATATTGAAATTTACTATCGTTGAATTGTTTTGTCTCTAAATTCATTTACCGTTATATTAATATTCGTTGACCTGTGTTAGTGCTCTATGCCTCCTGGTGATAGTAACATACGATGAGTTGCAGTGGTGCTGAATGCAAAACTGATATTACTTTCAGTGTATTGCAACTGAATCCTTCATGTTATCTCAACATCCCGGTTGATCCGTAATGGTGATGAATCCCTCATTGTGATATTGACATTACTTGTATTTGTACTGAAATTCTCGTTGTAATTTTGTATGTACGAGTGAGGGAGACTTGTTACTCATGAGTATTCATACACTGAGTTGTATTGGTGAGTTAGTCTATCATTTTGTTTATGTTTGTCTCTACATTTATGTGTATGTATATACATTAGAAGTAAGATGTGGTTTTTAACCATGTCTGTGTCCCTGGTGCAAAGTTAGCATGGATAGCAAATAGCTATATCATTTACTTCGCTTAAATTGTTGCATGGCATAAAGTATTACATTGTATAAATTATTGCATGGCATAAAGTATTACATTGTATAAATTGCATGGCATAAAGTATTACAATGTATAAATTATTGCATGGCATAAAGTATTACAATGTATAAATTATTGCATGGCATAAAGTATTACATCGCATAAATTATTGCGTGGCATAAAGTAATACATCGCATAAATTATTGCATGGCATAAAGTATTACATCGCATAAATTATTGCATGGCATAAAGTAATACATCGCATAAATTATTGCATGGCATAAAGTATTACATCGCATAAATTATTGCATGGCATAAAGTAATACATCGCATAAATTATTGCATGGCATAAAGTATTACATCGCATAAATTATTGCATGGCATAAAGTATTGCATCGCATAAATTATTGCGTGGCATAAAGTATTATATCGTATAAATTATTGCATCGTTTGACTGTTTTCCAACGCATAAACCATCATCAGTATTGCATTAAACAGTACATGATGATGATGATACTAATTCAATATAGCATAAAGAAAATGTTAATAGTGAACATATAACTGTTAGTAAGTGGGCAGAAACAGAATAAGCAAAGATTGAAGTGTGTAGGGTTAATAAACTATCTATACAGAACCGATACTTGAATAGTAGATACAACGATACAGCGTATTCGTAAAGTAAAGGGAGACATACAAATTAAAGGTAGGTCCCATGGCAGTAACATGTCGTCGGAAATGGAAGGAAACTCTGTAACTATTAGGTATGGTGGCCAGATCCCTTTCTTGCTGTGTTTTCGTTCCCCAATTCATTCGCCAGGTATCCATTTACAGCTAACTGGAGGAACTGTCGAGTCAGACTAGAAGTCATGATTGGGTTTTTGTGTGTCCGAAAGTTGTTTCAAACCTGTCACTCTGTAACCCTGTGATAATAAGTAAGCTATTATCAACTAGGCTATCGCGTTCTTCTAAAAATGGTGATACATACATATATGGAGAAAAAATCTATTGACTAAATAAATCTCCCGATGATATAAAGTATTGTAAAATATTATTTGAGTGTTCTCGATTATGTGCAAATATGTGTCTTCATGATGTACATTGCTTCACTGTAACCATTCCAATGTCCTCGGCTGTGGCCAATTTGCTCGTAAGTCGAACATCACACATTTTATTGTTTTCAACAATGGGGGATA
>CM067304.1:50723230-50968230 GCA_034231615.1 Meghimatium bilineatum
TATACGCTAGGATCAATGGAATTCGGGTGGCGCTTGCATAATATTTTCCTGTGTTCCGGCAAAACCAGCTATTATCATTGGTTAACTAATTATCTCTGACTGGTGTACAAAGGTCAAACAATTGTAAACAAATCTATAGACGTTGAAATTTATTTTTTTTATTTTGACATTTCGATCGAAATTTACTCCAATTTAACAGCCAACACTTTTTTCTCTTTTGCCTTTCGCTCATGTCTTGTACATTTTTGGCTGTGACCGAAACGAATAATACTGTTTATAATTACGTTTCATCTTTATTCTTAAATTACGAGTATAATCGATCGCGTGTTTAGTTCTTCGGTAAACAGTGAAATATATGAGTTGTGGAAGAAATAACCACTCAAGTCACATATCAAATGGAAACACAATACACAACTTTTATAAAGCTAGAATGTTACAGACAGTAGCATCTGTCTGGAGTAGCTCAGTGCGACGTATATTATGGGGGAAAATGTGGCCATTATTGTGTGATCACAGGGATATATTTTAAAATAATATTTTTTCTTGGTTACTCTGTAGATACTTTAAAATATCAAAGGCATTACTACATTATAGAGAAAATAATCGCATCTATTATATTTTTTCCTTTTAATTATGACTTCTGGTAGTGATGTCCGTTGATGGAGGGTGTTTCTCTAATCAAGTCTGGGTCATTCCATCAATCGTTGGATTAATCAACTAACATCGTAAAGTCCAGGCCGATTTGTGTAACAGAAGTCATTTCATTCCAATTCTTTTTTCATTCAAACGAATTACTTTGTGTCAAACTGTGTTACAACATCGGATATTTAAGATAGCAAGTGTGATTTCTCTTCGTCATCATTGCGAGTAAACAAGCACAGGTGTGTAGAGAAATGTCAAACTACGGCATAAATATTTTGGAATTAGTGAGTGTCGCTGGACTGGGTCCGGGAAACTATACCTTCAAAATGACAACAAACACATTATTTACTCACGCAGACCTGAAATTACATTAAATGGACAACTTGAAAAAGTACAGAAATTCTCCTATCTAGGAAGCAAATTAACACTCGACAGTGATGGCATGCCAGAAATTACAACTCACATTGCCCTAGCATCAAGTGCATTTAACATACTTTCTAATATCTGGAAGTCAAAGTCAATCCAGCACACGCACGAAAATGCGCTTATTTAATTCCTACGTTATTCCAGTGCTATCATATGGATGTGAGAGCTGGAAAAGCTCTTTATCTTCAGAAAAGAAATTACTGAGTTTCGAGAACAAATGTCTTCATAGAATAACTAACACCCATTGGAGTGAATTCTAATCGAATGATAAAATCAGAGAAGAGACACATCAAAATTTCATCACATATTTTTTCAGAAAACGCCGTTGGTCCTACATCGGGCATGTCCTACGCGCAGACACCAACAGAATACACCACCAATCTCTTGAATGGATACCTACAGGCAAAAGAGCAAGGGGTAGACCAAAAGAAACACTCAGAAGAACAATACTTAGAGAAAGTAAAACAACCAATATTCATACTATTCAAGAACTGCACAGAATAGCTTTGAAAAGACAGAATTGGAGAGATCTGACCTCTGCCGTATGCGCTAACTTCAGCGCAAAGAAAAAAGGAATATAAATATATTTATATGCAATATAAACTGCACATTATTTTACTGTATGGCTATTGTTATAAATAGCATCGTACTTCGGGCAAATGGATAGGTGTTCAGTCTCCCCAAGCATATGACGAAAGTTATATCATACTGATGGTTCCAAGTGTCCGATGGTTAAACATTGGTCTTAGTTCTCCCGGCAAGTATCCATTTCTGTTTCTGGCTAACAGTAAATATGGAACATCCGTGAGTTATGTAAAAAGAAATGAGACCTAAGTAGACGGGATTTGAACCTGGCCCGTGTAGAAGGCACGAATTCGACTCTCACCTTGAATCAAAACCTAGAATTTTTTCGCCCGTGTGTTTCCGGGGCCCGAAAGGGAACCAAAGAATAGCAACACAGTTTTCCTTCCATGCATGTCGTAAGAGGCGACTAAGGAGGTTATGTGATGGAACTGGCTATCCAATCCCATATAGGGGCTGTGACCAAAGCCATGCTGATGTCGGATGTGTCAGGCCGAAATGCGCAGATATCGTTGCAATGCTGTAAGCCATGACACAGCGCATCCCGTTCTCCGGACTACATCCTGCTAATCTGCAGGAGTTTGAGAACGAACGCATAAGAAGAAGAAGAAGAAGAACACGTCTTCCAAATTCAACCACACCGTATATCTTAAAAATTTGTGATTTTAGTCCAGATTTCCAACATGTATATTCTCAAATTACGATGAACATGGACCTGTCACTCGAAACAAGGTCAACAGCAATACACATATTGTACAGGTATGTAATTTTCTCGATAATCACACTCATTCAACATTATCACGTGCCATATTAGGTCTCAGTACTACAGGAACCTATCATGTCTACTCGTAAACACAAACAAAGATTTAAATGCAAAATGGGTAAATTAATACTATATATGCAAAGCATCGAATAGTTAAAGTTTTAGTGGTCAAATGTAGAAAATGTGGTGATAAAATGTACCAACTAAACGGTACTGGTTCAAACCCTGTCTACTGCCGAGTTGTATACTACTACTACTACTACTACTACTACTACTACTACTACTACTACTACTACTACTACTACTACTACTACCACACTTTAACGCATGTTTATACTCCCATCTATAGAGATAAAAAATAAACCTTTGAATTTTAGAAATACGTAACATATTAAGACCATTCTAATCTGAACGAGAGATATTGAACAAGATATATACCAAGCACATCAAGTCTACATTCTGCTGAATGAGCACCACTTCAGTCCTTCGTTTCGCGACAATTCCGACACAACAAAGACATTCTTCCACCTGTAGGAACATAGAGGTGACGTTATCAGCTTGGTGTTAAGTCTGCTGGAGGTATAACACATCAAATGTGAAAGTAGAATTTGTTTTCTTCTTCTGGTTTTCTATATTGAGTTTTTGAGCTTTCATGTATGATTGAGGTCTCCGGTTCAATCCACTGTTAGGACAGGATTTTTTCTTTCGGAGGTACAATTAAAATTCTTCCTGTACATGTCGCGGCGTCTGCTATGGCAAAGCGGCCTTTATTTCCAAATCACATAGAAAAGCTCCGTGAACTCCTTCATAGGAAAGCATGCAGTAACGAAAGTTTTATGTATGAATAATGTGTAATTATATTTTATATAGGCATTGGTATCTTGACACGAATGACACTAAAATAACTTTTTTTAAGAACATGTACTTCCCAATGGAAACATATGTACGCGAAACTTGGACTTTAATCATAACAATACCAGAAGAATAAATTCATTTGAAATGAAGTGATACGGAAATATTCTACGAATATCATGCACAGTGAAAAAGAAGAATTATTTCAATTTTTAAATTACTGAAACTAAATGAATGGTGGCTTCTAAGATGACATCATAAGAAGGATGCTACAGTATTTTGAACTTAAGGAGACATGATAGCATGGAAAGGTTGATTCTGGAGGGTAGGGTTTTGGAAAAGAGAACCAGAGGAAGATCAAGTTAACGATGGACCAGTGGCATCGATGAATATGTGAGCATGTCTCTGGTCATTGCAGACATGCTTGTCCGGGACACAGAGATGTTCTGAATATTCACGGGGAAGACAACATTCTTCTCGATATCGGACAGTACATTATTGTTTATAGATCTTTTTATTTCTTTCGGTGACCACAAGGAAATATCGCTACAGCTACTGTACTTTGTGCTCTAAGTCATGCTATGTACAAATGGTGTGCTTATTTATTGAGAGTATCAGCGTACCTAATGGAAACACAAGTACATTTAATTTGCAGTGGATCCCAGGTCACTGTTGCATACCTGGAAATGAAACAGCTGATCTTCTGGCTCGGAAAGGGGGATCACTGGAACAAATAAAAATTGATAAAACGTACTATGAATGTAAGACCATGTTAAAAGTAGAATTTAAGAAAAAGTGGAAGCAGATGCACCCAACTGCAGAACCAAATGACCCCTACCACAAAATGTCACCCATGTAACAAACCATCATCTTCAGACTACGAACTGGCCACAACAGACTGAGAAGTCACATGTTCCGAAAGCTGAAAATTGGCGAGACAGACCTTTGCAACTGTGGACTGAGCTAGACACTACAGAACACATTCTTCATGCCTGTCAACTCTACCAAGAAGAGAGGGAGAAAATATGGTCTACTGAGACGGCACTGCTTCCAGACTTGAGGGGTTCCATAGATGACCTGAAGCGAATCACACAATTCATTGAAGCTATTGGTGCTGTAACCTGATATCTGACTGACGAACGAGGAAGAAGAAGAACATTTAATATCTCAGCGTGTGAGTCCATTTGAAATCACATTGCTGCACACTTATAAGAATTCCAACCAAGAACTGACTATTTGGAGTGGGTTTTAGTAAGGAAACAAGAATATAAAATTATAATATGAAAATATATATGTTACGGTTTTACAATTAAATAATATTAAACTCAAATTGCATGATAATGAATAAATGCACCGTTTATGTAATGATTGGATTTATGTGATAACTTTATTTGATAATTTTATGTAATAAGACTTGATAATTGGATTTAATTTATTCGACAGAAGATACACAAAATATGTATATCATCATCATCAGGTGCCATGGCGGATGGCGTAGGCAAGCATGGCTCTCCACAGCTCTCTGTCTACAGTATTATGTATCAAGATCGTTGTTGTTTCCTAGCTCTGCCAGGTTGTCAAACTGCCTAATATTTTCTCACGTTGTCGCCCCCTGTCTCTGTTGCCATCAATCTTGCCTGTTGTTACTATGTTCTACAAACCTGTCTGACTCATGAAGTGGCCAAAAATGAAGATTGCCTTTTTATTATAGTATTAATTAAGGTTCGTTTCGCATTTGACCCTTTCTCTCTCTATTTCTCTCTCTCTCTCTCTATATATATATATATATATATGTATGTCGTCTTCTTATAGTCCATACCATCTGCTGTTTCATGTAATGTCAATCATTTCTTCATATAGTACAGCACTTGTAGTGTTGGTTATCATATATTTTCACAACCTTCTGTTTCATGTACTGTCAATAATATCCGATACCGACGTTCTCCCATCTAAAGATGCCAGATTGTTTAGTATATTCTGTATTGGACACCCCTCATCTCTTGCTCTTCAATTTGCCTTTTGTCACTATGTGTTCCATCTTTCCTCGTCTTATAATGTGTCAAAAATGTGGACAGACTCTTTCTGATGCTGGTAAGCAGCTATATTTTTAATTAACTTCTTTCAGGATATCTTCACTGCCCTTTATATCTGTCAATAGTGTTCTTAACTTTTTCTATACAACTATATCTCTACTACTTCTATATAATTATTCACTATGTTTTAGTGAACAATTAAAATTATTGTGCAATGCTCATGTTCGGACACACGGTTAGTAGATAACCAAGATGCTAAAAGTACCACCTCGTGGTGCACCCTGGAAATAGAAATATAGCGGCTCATTCTGTGTTCCTAGTCAACACTTTTAGGGATCATATCCGTGAGTTTTATGACATGAAAAGAGTGTTGCTGTAGGGAGCAATAGAAGGCAGTAGAGCAGAACGTCACTTAACAAGAGATATTCAGGAATGCATACACATATCGCTAGAGGTGGAGGAACAACGTGACAGAGACTGTGGGGATTTCAAAGATTATGAACCAAAACTACGTTCTGGAAATAATACGTCACATGACACAGATGGAATGAGAATGTACTGTAACAAGACAGGCAATATCCCAGACATCTCTGCGCCAGCACTGACAGTGACACTGTCAACACAGTGACCCAAAGCATTATTGGTCGGTCCGCCGAAATGTAGATTCACTGAAGGGGCGACCAATGTCGATGTTCGGATATGGGTAGATGACGCCACTGTCGAGAGTCGTGCACAACGTAAGGATAACGTTGTGAGTACAATAAAAGGGAAGTACAGTGTCAGAGGGCAACGACTCGTACAATAGATCAAACACTAATTGGAAATAAGAATTTAAGTACTGTTCACTTCGAGAACAAAGTTCTAGTCCCCAGTGCTCCTCAATATGTGCAGACTCAGATTAGGATTTAAAGGTTCACGATGTCGGTGAATGGCACCTTGTCTAAGAGGATGAGCAAAACCAGTACACAACGATCTTGTCGAGTTTTCCTATACCGAAATCACATTTCACATATGGATCACATATGAGAAAACGTACATTATCTGATAATATACGTTTTCTGGTACAGGTAAAATACGTCTAATTACTCAGGACAAGTTCACTGGCAGTTAAACACCTCATGAGAGAAAGACGTAGTCGACCCAAGTCTAAATGCCTGCTTACCGTTTCCTCGGAGACAGGAGGAGTGCGTAGCCTTGTTGATAGTAAGCTTTCTTAACAGAAAATTTACATTAGTTCTCATGGCTGCCCATGGAGTTTTTATCATTCTTCTTAAAAACACATTCAGTTGCCTCCATTGCATCGTGGACATTTGTGTTTACTGTCTATGTTTCGCTTCCATAAAGCACGATTGGTTCAATATACCATTCTAGCACTAGAACTCGCGTATGCAATGTTATTAATTCATTGCATATAGTGTTATATTTTATATAGTGCTTTCAATGCGTGTTTCTCGTTGGGAAAAGAAGGGCAGAGAGCTATCTATGTACAAAAAAGGTCATTCGGTGTCCCCACTCTAAATATTCACGCTGTACAGGGCCGCAGATATTTACTGTGGTAAAATAAAAAGGATTGTGATATAACATAAAGTCAATACACAATATGTAAAGCTTTTGACGATCACTTTTTTGGGGGACATCGATGAAGACGGGTGTGTTTTCTTCACTTTTTTTATTTGTATCATTGTACTAATGTTGTGGTACTAATGTTAAAGTACTAATATTATGGTACAAATGCAATGAAACTAATGGTATGGTACTAATTTTATGGTGCTAATAGCATGATACTAATGTTATAGTACTAATTCCATGGTACTAATGCCATGGTACCACTGGAAAAGAGCACTGGACAAGACATTGGGCCATGGTACTAATGTCATTGTACTAAGGCCATGGTACTAATGTTATTGTATTAATGTCATGGTAATAATGTTGTGGTACGAATGCCATGGTATTAATGTTATTGTACTAATGCCATTGCATTAATTTTATGGTACTAATGCCATGATACCAATGTTACGATACTAATGCATGGTACTAATGTCATTGTATTAGTGCCATGTACTAACGTTATGGTACTAATATGATGGTACTAATGTCATAATACGAATGCCATATTCTCGTTGAGTTCCTCCAATACCTCACTTATCTTTGGACTTGATCTAGAATGATCTAATAAAATTATAGTCAAATGTATCGAGACAGTTTCATATAACAGTCATACAAAATTTCTTTTCATATGTTTAATTGCATCTTTAACCTTAAGTTCCTCGTCCTTTTCAATGTAAGACACCCATTCACCGTAGAGACAGCCATTCTGTAGATTTCTCTCAATATAAAACATGTTGACATTACCTACAGAAATCAGAGCTCTTCTAGCAGAGAGCTCAGCCGGTCACCATCAGCCCACTGACATCTCAGCTCAGTCGGTGTCTGTCTGCTCTAAGAGCTATTGAGGAAGCAAGCGTCCATTAGCGACAAGTACGTTCAACCAACGGGAAAGTTGAAAACAGTTTTCATTTTCAGTCGGAGATGTGTGGTAGATATGTTTACGTCACATTGGGAAAACTTCATCATTGATAAGTTGCTGATTTTTGCGGGATGTATTTTGATCCTAGTTTAATGCAAGGTATGAATTAGTTTATCAGCGCGTCGATTGATCATTCACGTTATGTATTCTTATAAAATTGTTATACATATTTGTTACCAATAAATTGCAACACTAAAAATATTTATAATTGATATAGTTTCTCAACGTATTAACGACATTTTGTATTGTGTCAATGTATGCTTGTTTGTGTATAATATAATATTTCTTACCCATAATTTGTTTCTGCACTTTTTGTTCATCTTTCTCATTCGTAAATTGTTGCTGTACTTTCGTCTTCTCATTCATACAGTGATAACACTATAAATAATGTAATGTTATTACAATTACTTTCTCATTCATACAGTGATAACACTATAAATAATGTAATGTTATTACAATTACTTTCTCATTCATACAGTGATAACACTATAAATAATGTAATGTTATTACAATTACTTTCTCATTCATACAGTGATAACACTATAAACAATGTAATGTTATTACAATTACTTTCTCATTCATACAGTGATAACACTATAAATAATGTAATGTTATAACAATTACTTTCTCATTCATACAGTGATAACACTATAAATAATGTAATGTTATTACAATTACTTTCTCATTCATACAGTGATAACACTATAAATAATGTAATGTTATTACAATTACTTTCTCATTCATACAGTGATACTACTAAACATAATATAATGTTGTCCGTGTTATTAACAGAACTATTAAGTTGTATAAATGAATATAAAATTGAACAACGGAATGTAAAATAGTGTTAATGAAATACAACAAACAAACAAAGGACAATTTTGTCTATGTGGCGGTCCAATAACATGAAATAACAAACGATTTATTGCTTTGTACTGTACAGTTTATTCCCCAGCTGAGGCGGAAATGTTTTCAGATCGCAACGGTCCCCAGGTCGACCCAGCCTTAAATGGGTACCGGATTAATCCGGGAGGTAAAGACTGCGAGGGAGAGGAGATGGCTACCGCCCTCATTTGCAGAGCCTGTGAAATGTGAGATCGCTAACATCTCACACCCCTACGGCATTAATAAATGATATGGGTTACTTTACTTTACTGTACAGTACAAGTAGGCGCAAACCACATAGTCGAGTTATTTCCCATGTCTATGTAAATTTAATTTTTATCATTTAGTATGTGAAATATTAATTTAGTGTTAGGGTTTGGATTAGGGTTAGCATAGTTGTGTTTTACATAAAGAACCCTAAATAAATAAATATTACGATTATTAAATGACGAACAGGAGATTTACATAGACACGGGAACTAAGTAAACATGTGACAGTATTTACTTGTATTGTACCTGTTTTACTTTCTTCTTGCTTATTATTTTTTTAAAATATTATTTGCGAGTTGTTTCTTTACTGTCTCATCGTTCTTATTCATGATGTCCTAACTGTACTTTCGTCTTCTCTTCTTTTTCATTCATGGTATGTTCATCTACTTTCGTCTTCTCTTCTTTCTCATTCATGGTATGTTCATCTACTTTCGTCTTCTCTTCTTTCTCATTCATGATATGTTCATCTACTCTCATATTCTCATCTTTCACATTCACGATTTGCTTTTTGAATTTCTTCTTTCCCATCCATGATTATTCATAGCATCATCATAATATCCTGTACTTAACTTGTTTCTAAATATTCTTCCATTATGTGCTTGTTTTCCCTTTAAAATAATGTTGTTGACGTAATATCTACTAAATATCTTGTTGACCTAATACCTACTAAATATCTAACTTATACATCTGCCTGACGTACTATACCCTAGTTTGTTGTTTTTTTAAAATGTCTACTTTCGTCTAATCTCAGAAATAACATTCATTTAATACTGTTATACCCATTACCTTTTTTACATATATTCTTGTTTTTCCTCCCACACTCACATTCATTACGCGTACTCTCTTTCTCCCATCCTCTGCCATACTCACTGTATATTCCTTATATACACAACGGAGCCACTTTAATGATCCTCTTTGTTCAACACTATAGGCTACTCACTACTTTTACTGTTCCCTCCAAGTCTGCGTTATTTTCAAACTATATTCTCTCTCGTCTGTTTCTGTGACTGCTATATTTTATAAATCTTAATATTGACCGGCGACTTGATGTTCCTGTTATTTCCAGAATAATAATAATGCTATCCAATAGTCACACTGTATTTATATATGCTGGTGTGTTTGTGCGTGTATGTATGTTTCTAAACACTAACCAAAGTAATCTTATTAGTATGCACATGTAGTCTCATGTGTCGGCCAAATTAAGTAATAACTGCATACTCAGCTATATCCGTGACCGTCGTTTACACATATGGTAGGGTTACGTCATTTACGTCACTGCGTAAGGCCAATAGGACAAGTGTTGTGCCCTTCAATGATTGAAACTAAATGGTGAATGAAAATCATGACAATAACCAGAGTGGCATAACGCAGTAACTATGCACATAGGCCAGTTTTATTGGAGGTCATGAGTATATCCATAGTGGGTTCGCGGCTAGAGTTAAAGTTGAAGTGCCTATCTCACGAAAATGAGTTTTGAATTTCCCAAACACTATCTACCTAAGTTAATCCAAAGTCTGTGATTCATTACGCCCATAACTCATTGAATTACGATATTTTATATATATATATATATATATATATACATATGTACACTCAGGCATGCATATCTCGTATATTGGAGACATCTTTCTTACATGTGTAAGCACGCTAAGAATCCCCTTACCCGTAACGTCTCAACATCCATGTCAAACATTTTTCTCATCAGTGTGATACAAGTATCAGAAGTATATATGATGGTAGCAAGGATTACTAGAGCCCAACAAGACAATGTATTGATTATAAATTGCTATCTTCATTTGGTCATTATCTGGTGCCGTCTCCTCATCGAATGTTGGGTGCTGCGAATCTCCAGCATTCTACATCCCTTTGTGTGGGTTCACTATAGAGAGTATATCTTGTGCATTTCATATTTCTTACCCACGCGTATCTCCGCCTATTCTTGCTTGTCGCTCGTGAACTTCACTTAGAAGTAAAATCTTCAGTAAGGCGACACATATTTCTATATGTCTGAAACATGTCTATAGTTCAGTTACATTTACAAATTAATTATTATATGAAAATCACTTTTACAAGTTACATCCTCTGTGGCACGGCTCTGTGGCGTAGAAAAATGTTAAATTCGTCTATGACGACTGAGGTATCAAGTTCAATATGTGTTGCAGTTAATTATTTATGCCTTCCGAAAGCAATGGTAAACTACTTACGTACATACTGCTTATAAAGCCAAAATTAGCAAAAAATGTTGTTTTAATAGCTACATCCTGACTATATGATATTCAGTTTTGTTATCATCGTAGAGATACATCATAGAGATTTGATCTGTAGAATATCAGTATTGCTATCCTCCGAAACTGCTTCTAATCATCTGGATGACTGAAGAAACACGTTTTGTCATACCGACAACATCGCCAGCAGTGAAGGAAATCATACTACTATGCTCCTCATACCGACAACATCGCCAGCAGTGAAGAAAATCATACTACTATGTTCCTCATACCGACAACATCGCCAGCAGTGAAGGAAATCATACTACTATAGGTTCCTCATACCGACAACAACGCCAGCAGTGAAGGAAATCATACTACTAGGTTCCTCATACCGACAACATCGCCAGCAGTGAAGGAAATCATACTACTATGTTCCTCATACCGACAACAACGCCATCAGTGAAGGAAATCATGTTTACTACTATGTTCCTCATACCGACAACATCGCCAGCAGTGAAGGAAATCATACTACTATGTTCCTCATACCGACAACATCGTCAGCAGTGAAGGAAATCATACTATTATGTTCCTCATACCGACAACATCGCCAGCAGTGAAGGAAATCATACTACTATGTTACTCAGCCACATGTCCATTCTCCTAAAATGCCTTTTTATCTGAGTGTTTTCATGTATCGGTTCCTGTAACTGTGATTTGGAACGTATAGCACATTCAAAGATTCGAAGAAGTTAATTTCCACTAGTAAATATTCTGATTGCCTTCTAGTACTTCCTATACGAGTGTAAGTTTGTGGGGGTAGAAAAAGTGGTCATTTCTAGCCATTTGTTGATAGTAGAGATATATTTGGCAATTCACGTCTGTGTTGAACAATCCTCAAATATTGGGTATACTAACACATCTGATAACTAATGAACACTGGTGTGATGCTTAAACTTTAGCGGAATGCTGTCTCCATCAATCTTAGCTGTATGTTGGTGTGATGCTGGTATTAGGCTGATGTGATGTTGATATGAGTTTGATGTGATTTTCTTTATGATGTGAATGCATTTGTTTTAGCGATGTTTTATTGCTGCCTTGTAAATAACTAACATAAATGTATACAGGATATCTCACTGTTATATTGCAAAAATAATCGATATCTGACAGATAAAACAACTTGCATTTCGTTTATGTCTGTTGAGTCTGCATAAAGGAGAAAGCTCGCTCCACATTTTCATTATGAGTAAAGATAGAAAATATGAATTGAGCAAGTTTTAATAATTCTGAATCAAATTCCTACTTTTTGATGTTTCAAAATATTTTGTCAGTTTTTTTATGTAACAAAATTTAATAAATTCTTTCTAATTATTATGTTTCCACAAATATTTTTAAATTTGGAATTTAATTAAAATACTTATCATAATCATTTGTAGCTCTCACCTTAATCAAGAATTGGATAACGGAATATGCATAACTCCAATATGGTACCTTATCAAATGTCATTTGAAATCCCTGAAAAACAGGCATTACTGCGGTAAGCCACATAAACTATTTTCAAGCTTTTCATTGGTCGTTTATTTATAATTTATGTCGGCAACCAATGACACGCACATGAATAGTCGTATAAACCTTAGACAGTGACAGTAAAATGGGATAGAACAATGTCTGTGACATCGGAGGTCGCGGTTCATCTAATTAAAACATGAGACATATATAATTTTTAGAACGAACGGAAAAGCACAAAATTGAAATAAAATTATTAATATTACAAGAAATAATTTTTAATCGTTTTAATTGGGCATACTTCGTTATAATATTAATAAGAAAAATTCAAATACACGTAAATTCCTGAACATGTTTGGATATTTAAACAATTCCTGCCAGACCGAAGTTTATGTCCTAAACAGAGAAATTATTGTCACACTAAGTTCCACCAACATGGAATCTGCAGCAAAAGCGTGACCTAAACTATCATCATCAGTTGCACAAACATGGAGTCCACAGTAGCCTCGCTGAAACTATAATCATCAGTTGCACAAACATAGAGTCTACAGTAGCCCTACTGAAACTATCATCATCACTTGCACAAACATGGAGTCTACAGTGGCGTTATTAAACTTGTGCACACGTATTGAGTCACCAGAAACTGTGCTGAAACTATCATCATCAGTTACACCAATTTGGAATCTGCAGTAAAGCTTTTACGGAAAATATGATCACATAGGTTACACCAATGTGGAATCTGCAGCAAAGCCGTTACGGAAAATATGATCACATCGGTTACACAAATATGGACTACACAAGCAGCCTGACTGAAAATATCGGCATCATCATCATCATTAGGTAGCATAATCTCAGCAGGATGCACCAGTCATCACATATTTCGAAACTCATGTCAATCTTGAGACAGTCTTGCTGTTTCTGTTATTACATTTTTAGTGGGATATTTTGCATCTCACTTCTTCTTGGTCTGCGTCTTGCTCGACTTCCTGGCACTACCCTCTACATTATGGTCTTCGTTATGCTGTAATGACGTTTAACATGGCCAAATTATTGTAATTTTCTGAAAAGAGTCATTTTGTTGTTTTTTTAACACGGGTGTTGCATTCCAACACATTGCTTCTGCACAGAATTCTGCGTTTAACACTGTTATTAGATATTGCCAAAGAATGTTGCGTTTAAAACTGTTATGAAATATTGCGAAGAAAATGTTGTATTTAACACTGCTATTAGATATTACCAAAGAATGTTGTATTTAAAACTGCTATTAAATATTACCACAGAATGTTGTATTTAATAATGTTATTGATTAACGCTTGCATTGTCACAACACTATCCGAACTCATTTTATATATTTAGACCATGTCATCATCATCTTCTTCTTGTTCTCATACGTAGTTATCACATTCCTGCAGATGATAATGATGTAGTCCTGAGGACGAAATACGCTATGTTATGATTTAAAGCTGTCATACGATACATGCTCTTTTGGTATGATACGTCCGGCTTCAGCATAGCTTACGAATCACTTTGTCCCTATACGGGATGGGGCCCCCAACTCAACCACACAATCTCCGTAGTGGAATCGTACAACATGCATTGAAGGTAAATAGTGTTGCTATTCTTTGCTGCTCCTTCGAGCCCTGGCAACATGGGCAAGTCCGTGACTTGAATTGGCTAGATAACATATACTAGATCACATTTACTACAACATATATATTAATACATTTGTCACATATACTAGATCACATATACTAAATCACATATACTAGATCACATATACTAGATCACATATACTACAACATATATATTAATACATTTGTCACATATACTAGATCACATATACTAGATCACATATATACACATATTAGATGCCATGTCCTAGATAACATATACCAGATCATATATATAAATATATTACACAACGTATACCTTATCATATACACTAGACCACATATACTAGACCATATATACTATACCAAATATATTAGATCACATATATCAGATTAGATATACACACTTACTAGATCACATATATCTATCACACATACACATATACTAGATCACATATATCATATCACACACATATAGCCGATCACATATACTGAAACACATACATGCACAAATGCATATCAAACAAAATATATACATTATTCTCCGAGTTGTACGGATAAACCTACACGCGACACTGTAACTTGTAATCAGCATAGACTTCCTTCATCTTGAAGACGTCTCGACACTAACACATTTCTTGATTGCGTGATTGTTCCTCATATACTAAACTATCACTAGTACTTCTTAGTAGTATGTCTCTCTTTATCTCGCTATTTCTCTCTATCACTCTGTCTTTCTATTGCGTTCAACGATACAAAAGAAAACATATAGTAGTCTCTCTTTTACATGACTGAAACGTATAGATGGACAACTTGTTAGGCATGCATTTTTTGTTGATCATCGATATACTTAGGGATGATGCGGTCAGTACAAAGCCGACATATCCATCCATTACTTTTCACATAAGATATTTTACTGATTTCCGTAAGGTAGGTCTACATATGCGCTTATTGTAGTCTCAAAACTGTTTCAGTTGAGCTAGGAAATATAATCTGGACCACTTGTCTAGAAAGCTAAGATTTTCAAGAAGATAATGATGATAATAATAATATTAATAATAATGATGATAATAATAATAATAATTATAATAATAATAATAATATTAATAATAATAATAATAATAATAATAATAATATAATAATAATAATAATAATAATAATAATAAATAATAATAATAATACGACGACCCATAATATGCATCGTCGTAGAGGTTCCACACTAGAAATATCAGCACCAAAATTCCGCATAACACCTCAGTCCTCGGCCAATCCAACGAGTGTATAATAATTATGCCTCGACTATTCCTTAGTTAGTTAATTTGGCTAGTCAACAGATAATTATCACTGCACAGAAGACACATCCATAAGTGATCCGGTCACCCCTTGCGTATATTCGCAACTACACGTCGGCAAAAAGTCGGCAGACTTTGTAAACGATGGATTTCAGAAATTAAAGAGTCAACGAAAGCAAACATATATGAAGCACACAAAAAAGTCATCATCAGAGAATCCCACTATCCCCGAACGTGCAAGCCATAAAGGAATATAAAGCGAAAATGAAAGAAAGAAGAAAAAATTTAAATTGTTGATTAACAGACATTCTTTGTCGTCTATAATAATGGACATTTCTTAGTTATTTAGACTATTCCTTGATGTTGTCCGTCCAGTACTTTTTGTCTGTCTCTTCACCTTCTACCCATAACTATTAATTATAAAATAATTGCAGGAGGTGAGTCGTGTCTCGGTACACGCCAATAACAACAAGATTACGCAGTTTCAACAATGTAAAAAGTGGTTCTTGATATGCTGCAAATATATTTATTTCTTGCCGGATAGTACATGTGTCTTTTATGCTATATAACTATTTTATTTTTTTACAAACGTATGTAGAATTTGCATTCAAAAGTCCAAATACTTATTTACTTGTCTGCATTGTGTGTCCAGTTTTCACATCATATGACAGCATACTTAACACTAGCGATTTGATTAGATTGTACTTTACTTTAATACTCATGTACTGATGAAATGAAAATCAAGCTCGTCATAATAGCCATCGCAATCTAGTTTTAACTTGATCTCATGTCACAAGTTGTCATCGTCACATAATTAGGATCAAAGATATTTGAAGATGGTAATTTCTCCAAAAATACCGGTTTGTGAATATCTTCTTCTTAATTGTTCATTCTCAAACTCCCGCTGGATCTCTCTTGTAGCAGGACCATGATCCTACTAGATTTCATTCTCAAACTCCCGCTGGATCTCTCTTGTAGCAGGACCATGATCCTACTAAATTTTCAGAAGGATGTATTCCAGAGAATGGAAATGCGTTATGTTGTCATTTTATTTGCGTCAAATAACAGACACATACGTCGTCGGCGGGGATTTGTGGAATTGAAAATTAAAATATCTTAATGAAAGCGAGTGGAATATAAAATTGCTACAACAAAAAGCCCGTAGATATTAGGTAGGAGGGGGGTATTCAACGACAACCTCTTTAGGAAATAAGAACATGACTTTTATTAATAGGAGATGAACTAATAGGTGGGTGGTAACCACCCCTCCCCCATAACCCATCCCAACTGTTTTCACAAAATGCTAATTATATTTCTCATGATGAATTAGGAACTCCAGACACAGTAGGGAAAATAGCATTTTTTATGTAAACATATCCCATTATCTAGGACACATCTAAGACCATATACAACAATATATATATTCTTGTGTGGTGTGTAATGATTGATCTTAACAATGTTACACTTGGTATATAACTGACGTTTTCGTCCACGTAATCATCGTACTTACATTGTTAAACTTAGCATATCGTTGGCCTATTTTCTGTGTGATATTTGCACTTACATTGTTACACATGGTATATCTCTGGTCATATTCTTCCGTGTGATAATTGTACTTACATTGTTACTCTTGTTATATTGTTGACACTGTTCTTCCATGTGATAAGTGTACCTACATTGTTGTACTCGGTATATCTTTGCCTTATTTTTCCATGTAGTGATTGTACTTACATAGTTACACAATGGTATATCTCTGGCTTACTCTTCCATGAAATGATTCTACTTACATTGTTACACTTGGTATATCTTTGTCCCTATTTTTCAATATGATAGTATGATATTCATTAGATAGTTAAAATATTATTGGTTTATATTCTTTTCTATCTTAACGATTATAATTCCTTTTTTCTATAATAAGCATCCTGACATGTTGTTTTATCTAGATTGTTTTACTTTTATGGTCTTCAGTTGTATACAATATCAGTTATTACCGTGAAATATTTTCTTTATCTTCGCAAACAGTACCGTCCGCTATGTCTAATAGCATCATGTGTATTTGCGGTGTTCTACCTATCGTGTCTTTGAAGCAGTACATGTTGGTGGAACAGCTACCTGTACGCATGTGGCTTCGTCTGTGGGTCTCACCAATGGCCCACTAGACATACCATCCATGAAACAGAAAACCTTAGTGGATGACATACTGCTATATTGAGGTTATTTCTTATAGAAGCTTCATGGCATGTCATCTATACATTATGATTTTGTTTTTGTTGTTGAAATGTTTTTCATGTTTGCCTGAATATATATGTATCTGTGGTTGGGAGGGAGCCAAAGATGTACTGTGCATCACTGAGGAGGAGGAAACTAGCATCACTGTTTTTCCTATGGCTGAGGCCCATCATAGAGACACCGTGATTAAGGACGTGACAATCCTTTTGACTTGAACATTTGGTTGCATGCCTGGAGCTATAGAGAAGTTCGGCATAACCAGTAGTCAACTGATGGCGGGGAATGAGCATAGTGAGAATTTATAGATTTCCTCAAACATCTCATTTCACATAATGTAATATTTTTCGCTAATGTCTTTCTTTTTCAAGGGCCATGTTTGACATTGGTAACACAGAGTTGGTATTAAAATAATATTTATCAATTGTCGTTCTGTAGCCATGCAAATTGATGAGTATTTGAGTATTGGTGACAACTGGTAAGTCACATCATTCGTTTTCTGACAGTTTGTTTCTGTTTCTCTATGGAGTTGCCAACCTCTGTAAAGACACTTGTGAAATATTTGAACTGTGAGACATAATTTAGTTTTGCACCATTGACAGATATATTTAATTATCCTGGCGTTCTGTTTAACTTCCTTATCTCTGTTTTAGATATGTTTAGTTTCATATTGTATTATTTGTAGCTTGTATGGCACATGTCTGTGTGTCAATTTATTTCATGTTCAGATTTTTGTTAAACTTTAATCATCTGTACAGTATGCCACAGTCTCCTCATGAGTAGAAGCATGTTCAGCTCTAGACATTGCACAATATAATCTCATTCAATAAAACAATAATATTGAACTTTCAACGGAACAAGAAAACCTACAAGTAAAACAGAAGCAGAGACACATCATCAGTAAGTTAAATTACACATGTCTGCCACTTGCATATGTAGCAAGAGTAGAAGTGTGTACACTTTGAGTTCTAGCAACTCTATCGTAGGTTAACAATTTTTGCGTTCTAGCAACTCTATCGTAGGTTAACAATTTTTGTGTTCTAGCAACTCTATCGTAGGTTAACAATGTTTTCGTTTTAGCAACTCTATCGTAGGTTAACAATTTTTGCGTCTAGCAACTCAATCGTAGGTTAACAATTTTTGTGTTCTAGCAACTCTATCATAGGTTAACAATTTTTGTGTTTTAGCATCTCTATTATAGGTTAACAATTTTTGTGTTCTAGCAACTCTATCGTAGGTTAACAATGTTTTCGTTTTAGCAACTCTATCGTAGGTTAACAATTTTTGCGTCTAGCAACTCAATCGTAGGTTAAATTTTTTGGGTTTTAGCAACTCTATCATAGGTTAACAATTTTTGTGTTTTAGCATCTCTATCATAGGTTAACAATTTGTGAGTCTAGCAACTCAATCGTAGGTTAACAATTTTTGTGTTCTAGCAACTCTATCGTAGGTTAACAATGTTTTCGTCGGATTACTGTATGACTTCTTGATTTAACATCAGCATAATACTTCACAAGTGTAACACATATTTTATTAACATCTAATTGGAACTCTGAAACTAGTCTTGAGACTGATGATTAATTAATTGCTTGTGAGAATATTCAATTTACCATGGAAACAAAAAATTAAATATTATCTACGGTAATGTATGTTGTCAATGACATTTTGTTAATGTTATGTTATGTTATGTTCTTCCAGGGCCATAGGCGGCGCATAGTGCAGAAACCATAGTTTTCCATTTATGTCTTTGTGTTGCCAGGTCTTTCAATTCTTGCGTGTTGTTTAGGTTCATTGACATGCCTTCTCTATTAATGGCTCTTCGTAGAGTTTCTCTAGGTCTCCCTCTTCTTCTTACTCCAGGTGGCACCCAATATAGTGATTGCTGGGGAATTCTTAGGCTGTTCATTCTGAGAACATGGCCGATGTAAGTCCAACGCCTTTGTCTAATGAAGGAAGATATATAGGTTTGTTTGCTTTCCTCTCTTATAGTAGTATTAGATTTAAAATCACTCCACTTAACATTCAGAATGGTACGTAGGCATTTGTTTTCAAAGGAGTCGAGTCTTTTATCTGTGGCTTTTGTGGCCTTCCAACTTTCGCATCCATATGATAGAATAGGGATAATGTTGGAGTTAAACAACTTGAGTTTTGTGGTGTTTCTTAGTGTGTTTGACGTCCAGATGTTACGTAGTTTATTGAAAGCACACGCTGCAAGCGCAATACGGTGTAAAATTTCTTTTGATGAGTCTCCATCCAATGCTAGATTGGTGCCTAAATATGTAAAATTGTTGACTTTTAATAATGGAACATTTTGAATTTCTATGTTCTCGTTGGATCGCGTAAAATCTAGTATATAAGTTTTTGATGTGTTGATTTTCAACCCTATCTGATTTGAGTAGTATTGGAGATTGTCAAGCTTAGATTGAACATCTGTGTGGTTTGCGCTCAAAAGGGCCAGGTCATCTGCGTAGTCAAGATCTTCGAGAACGGTATTATTAATCCATTTTATTTCTGTCAGCTCATTTTCAGTGCTCTTTCTCATGACCCAATCAATAGCGACACAGAAAAGTAATTGGGGCATGATGCATCCCTGTTTAACGCCCGTAACAACTTGGAACGATTCTGATTTCTCAGTGTTTGTTTGAACACAGCAATGTGAGTTGGTGTAAAATGCCTTTATAACATTGATTATTTTAGTAGGAAAACCGTATTGCTGTAGAATATTCCATAAAGGTAGGCCGATAAAGACTATCAAATGCTTTTTCAAAGTCAACAAAGTTGATTATGAGCGGGGATTGAAATTCGAGTGATTCTTCAATGATGATGCGAAGAGAAAATATGTTGTCTGTGCAGGAGCGAGCTGATCTAAAGCCTGCTTGTTCTTCTCTGAGTAGTTTATCAACAGCATTCTTTAATATTTCCAAGATGATGCTTAGGAAGACCTTGCTTATGACTGATAATAGGGTGATACCCCGCCAGTTGTTGCAGTCTGAGGGGTCGCCTTTCTTGGGGAGTTTGATGATGATACCGTCTTTCCATTGTTGAGGTGGATTTTCATTTCACCAGACATCATTCATAAGAGACAGCAAGTTTTGTAGTGTGTTATCATCAGAAGCTTTAAGCATCTCACTTGTTATTTCGTCAACGCCAGCGGCTTTGTTATTTCTTAGTTTATGGATAGCATATTTTAATTCGGTGATAGAGAAAATTTCACATGATACTGGCATGGTTGTCATTTGTGTGTCATTGACAAAGTCTGGAGTAGCTGTTGGTTGAGGTCTATTTAATAGTTCATTAAAGTGTTCTGCCCACCTCTTTGTTCGGTCGTGGGTTGTTGATAGTAGTTTTCCGTTTTTATGTCTGATGGGTACGTTGTTTGTTGTGACTTTTGTGTTACATAATTGCTTAATTATATGATGTAATGTTTTGTTGTTTCCATTCTTTGCGGCATTTTCTGCTTTTAATGATAATTCGTTTATATGTGTTCTTTTGTCCTATTGTGCGCTCTTTTTTTATTTCTTTGTCCATTACATTATAATTTCCTCTAATTATGTCACATTTTACTGGTTCTTTAGTAGATAAAAGTTGTAATTTAACCACTTTTCTGAATTTGATTTTATTCCATGTTGTCTCGCTTAGGAATTTCTTTTTCCCACTAGTAGTATAACCCACAACTGAAACGGCTGCTTCTTTCATGGCATTTTTGATGTTGTCCCAAGATGTAGTTTTATTATCTATGAGATCTTCAGAATGGTCAGTGGAAAGATTTTGCAATGCGGAGAAACGATTTTGCAACTCCAGCTTGTATGCGTTTTGAATGTTTTGTTCTAACAGGCGATTAGAATATATTTTCCTATGTTTTTCAGCTATAGTGATCCTTTTTAGTTTCACTTTTAGTTTGGCAATACATAAGTTATGATCACTGCCCACGTCTGCGCCCCTGTATGATCTAACATAATGTTTTATATAAATACAAACATTTCAAGACGTAGGCAAGAATATAAATGTATAAATAATAATAATATAAACGGTGAGATCGTTACATCTAATGATTAACCGGTTTTGAAAATATAAAGTTACTTCTTTCATCTGATATAAATATTTTATGAGTATCGATCAGCATGTGAAATGTCGGAAGATATCACTTTACGTGATTCCAAAAATTGCGCCAATAGTTCACAAAGGTCGTTCACACTACCTGCTTCAATTACTATTAAACGACTTTCTTCAATACCCAGCCACGGATACTTTTAACCTTCCTATGAAGGAAATTGGAGTGTTAGAAACGTTTATGGAAGAATTCTTTCTGCATCGCTGGTCGTGTGTTTGAGGTTTAAGATATACTTCTTTGAACTTGATGTATTTATCAGCGTGAACTGTAGCCACCAACTTCTTACACAAGCAATACTAATGATTGTATTTGCTTTGAATAACGATATATTTATTTTGTAACACATAGTCTTGTCTATCAGGCAATGTTCTCAGTGTATAAATTCACTGTGTTCATGGAATACTATTTCATTTACGGCATGCACTTACAGCATACACTATCAATCCTGGGCATGTTGGGGGCCACATGCTAATAATTCACTATAATTTTTTCAGATATCACTAAATATACATTAAACGGCCTAAACTGTGTGGCTATGGAACAGTGTATTAGAATTAAATCTCTGTCTCCGTAAACCGCAAACAAATCTGCATATATACTGAACCTTTTGTAATGCATATAAGTATTTATATATACATGATTACTTATAAATGCCATATTGTCTTGTAATTGGTATACAGCACGTAATGAAAAGTTGAACAATGTATTAGTCGCCGTTAATAGAGTGAAAAAAGCTACAGAACACGATGAAGTAACACACTGCTTCAATTCCCATTGGGAAAATCTAGGATACGCAAATTCAGAAGAAATTGTAATGAGAAGTATCTTGTTAATTCGAATGTATCGATATTTAACAATTATGAGCGCTGGTAGGAACGTAATCTGGAAAAGAACCAAATATTTTTATAATTACAGAGCATCGCTATTTGTAAGACAATGAGCGCTGGCATACACGCGATCTAGAAAGGAACCCAATATTTTGCTAATTACATAGTATTGATAATTACAGGACTATGAGTGCTGTTAGGCACACGATATTGGAAAGAAATCAATATATTGCTAATTACATAGTATCGATTTTACAAAACTATGACGGTACACCATCTGGGAAAGAGCCCAGTATTTTGTTAATTACATATAGTCGATATTTACAAGAATATGAGCGCTGGTAGGCACACGATTTGGGAAAGAACCCAATATTTTTCTGTTTATATAGTTTCGATATTGACATGACTAAGTGCGTAGGTAGACACGCGATCTGGGAAAGAATCCAATATATTGCTAATTACATAGTAACGATATTTACAGGATTATACATAAAACTAGTAATATCTATTCTTTTTTATGAATGTGAGAGCTGGGCATTCATTTCAGATACAGAAGGAAGATTTAGTGATTGAATGCAAGTGTAGAAGACGTATATTACAAATGTATTTTACAGAACATAAAATACGTGTATTTGTCCGCTACCAAATAGCCCATCTTTCAGTCGCAAGTAATCATAGCAATGTTGACAGTGATAAAATGACCTAAACCTGCGTTGTTTTGACATGGAACAAGACATTACACGCTTTCAAAGATTATACTGCGTGCAACAGTTATTCAGGGAAGAGTAGACAGTGCACAAAATAAAAATCTTGGCCTGAAATGTTTCCACTATCATCCGTATCAGATCAGAAGGTAACCACACGTGATTTTAACCAGGTCCGTTCAGCTGACACTGATTGATTTCGCAACTTTATTCAACACGTTTTACGAATTATAACAGTAAATAAAGATTAGTAATCATTTTCATTTGGATCTGGTTGAAATCCCTCCTGTTACCTTGCGATATGTTTCTATATTCATGAAAGCTTCATAATAATAACATTCATGTAATCTCTATGACTACGCCAAAATGCAGTTTTACTATCAATGATGCACAATTAAATCAAGTAGATACAGTCAAGTATCTTGGCACCATTTTAAGATCAGATGGCAGGTGCTGCAACGAGATCAAGAACAGGATACCATTAGCCAAATCAGCATTTTTTTTAATGAGAAACATTCTAGAGAATGGTTTAATATCAATGTATACACAAGTTCGAGTGCGAGTATGTTATATCAGTTGACGTGAATCAGTTATTGTGTCACGTTGTGAACGCTGACTTGTATCAGTTATTGTTACGTTCTGTAAAGCTGTCTGACTTGTAACGGCTATTTTCTCACGTTGTGTAACGCTGACTTGTATCAGTTATTGTGTTACATTCTGTAACACTAACTTGTATCAGTTTTTGTCACGTTCTGTAAAGCTGTCTGACGTGTAACGGCTATTGTGTTACGTTGTGTAACGCTGACTTGTATCATTTATTGTGTCACGTTCTGCAACGCTGACTTATATCGGTTATTGTGTTACGGAGTATCTGGCTTGTATCAGTTATTGAATGATGATGTGACGGTGTATCGTGTTATCTGACTTGTTTCAGTTATTCAAAGAAAATGTGACACCGTATCACGTTGTCTGACTTGTATCAGTTATTCATTGAAGATGTGACATTGTCACTGTGTCTGACTTGTATCAGTTACTCAATGAAGATGCGAAACTGTATCACGTTGTCGGACTTGTATCACTTATTCAATGAAGATGCTAAACTGTATCACGTT
This sequence comes from Meghimatium bilineatum, assembly GCA_034231615.1. Lineage (NCBI taxonomy): Eukaryota > Metazoa > Mollusca > Gastropoda > Stylommatophora > Philomycidae > Meghimatium > Meghimatium bilineatum. Next base: position 50,747,802 of record CM067304.1, read on the forward strand.
GTCTGACTTGTATCAGTTATTCAATGTAGATGTGAAAGTGCATCACGTTGTCTGATGTGTAGTTATTTAATAAAAATGTTATTTTGTGTACAATTACAGCTTCTTTTTAAACAAATCGGATCAATTTATAATTCGGTGAACGGCACTTCAACGTGCGCATTTCCCATACCTAACGTCCGAGCTTATCCTCAATCTTCAATAGATCTAGGAACTCAATCGCTTCAACTTACGATCATGTTCACCTCCAATTTTGATCCTGTTTTCTGAGTGTGCCAGTAAATGCAATTATGTCGACCTAATTGCTCTTTTCTCAGGCCATTATTACGTCTGATTGTTGATTGAGTTTATTTCCTCCCTGACATTGCCGTCCATCATTGTTGATACAGTCCAGCCCGCTACTACAGAACCATCACAGTGTCAGTCACCTTTTGTTCATACCTGCAGCAAATGAATCGATGAAATCTCTACTACTGTTTGAACTGATGCCACTACTTGAAGGCAGCCAGAGAGAATCACTGAACCGTGCTGGAGAAAAAAGTCACAGAAAACGAGGGTAATGTGCGGGATGCCCCACGCCATGCATTCCCTCTTTTTATTTCACGATTGCGTTATTTTAAGAGTGGTTTGGCTTACACAAAAGAGTCCTATTTCAGCGGCTACCGGTCTAGGTACAGATAAAGTTACACCGGGAACTACTTTTTCTTCATCTATTTATTTTTACTCGTTATAGCGATGCGACCATATTCCCAGATTAAGCCGAGTAGTGCGAAGGGTATATGTTCACAAGGGTTCCATTCACTTTGAAATAGCAAAGAGAAATGATTTGTTGCTAAGGAGACAGTATTGGCACATACCAGGATACAGTCGCACATAGTATGCGTTATGTAGGCCCTATGCATCTGTAGGCTTACTAGAAACGCTGACAGAGAGTTCGATGGGTGAGTTTTATTTGACTATTTAATATATACTATATTTAATATATATAAATACTATATCAATAATTGATATAGTATTTAATAACTGTAGCACAGATTGGAAAGCGTAGTTTAGATAGTTAATATTAATTCTTTTAAATGTACCTCTTATGGTGAAGTACGGTACGACCTTCTCAAACGCGAACGTTAGTTCAGTTTGGTCAAATCAAGGCTTGTAATAAAAAAAAAGTAGTGAAGGTCACTGTTCGCATAATCCAGTCACCACAACGTAAGAAATATGCAGATAGTTCTTTACAGAGTTTGTTTGTTTGTTTGTTAAATGGGGGATTAAAGCCTCTTAGCTGAGGCACGACCCATTCAACCTAAGACAGAAGTCTATTTTAGTTATATCAGGCCGCCTTTACCGAGTTGAAATATGTGATAGTAAATAGATATCTGTTGAATGTAACTAATGATTGGTGGTTATATTTATATATATATATATATATATATATATATATATATATATATTTATATATTTATATATATATATATATTTATATATATATATATTAATGTGTGTGTGCCTTTGTGTGTGTGTTTGTATAATTGTATGTTTCCGTAGCTCTGTACTTTTAGTGTTAAGTATAGGATGTTCGAAAAAAAAGCACACAAACAGATCATATTTGGTTCCTTTATACTTTGGCTCGTTTGCCAACTCGTGGCGCTCGTAGGTTTCTTAAGAGTTCTCCTGTGCTCCGGTAAAGTGGCCAATTTGGTTGACCTGTTATCTCTGACCGGTGTACAAAGATCAAACAACTGTAAACAAAGACATAGGTCTAGAAAATATGTTGTTTTTTTTCATTTAGATTGAAGTTTGCTATGTTTTAACAGGTTTAATATTCCTTCTCTTTACCTTGCACTGATTTCGTATATATCTCTGTGTCTTTGAGCGAATCCCATAATAATGTGTACATCTGCGTTTCTATAATATTCTTAAATTTTAATTGATCGAACCTTGAATTATCCGGTAAACATTGACATCACTACGATGTGGAAAGATTACGTCACATGACACACATCACATGACACAAACAGTAAACAACTTTTATACAGCTAAATTGTACAAATCTATCGGGTTTCCAGAATAGCTCAGTTCGAAATTTGGTCATGGGTGTTCGAACCAAAAGATGTGGTTTTTATTTTCTTCAAATTATTTTGTTATGTAGATACTGATAAATATCATCGATGCATTATAAGAACAGTAGTCTCAGCTATTATATTACTCTGTTCTATAAGTGCGTGCGTGTGTGTGTAGATGATGGTTAAATCGATACCTGCCTAACATGCTGACAATAATTATAGAAGATGAAGAAAATATCCCCTTCCTCAAACTCAACAGCCGATGTTGTGGTGGTAACCTACTCAGTACACATTTTGCAACAGAGAATTTATAAACTTGTAAGTAAGATAGTGTTCTTATGTTTATTGAGAAAACATTGGGTCATGTCATCGTTAGATAAATCTAGAAAGTACAAATTTCTATAAGACCATACTTCATTTTCACAGACAAATAAAAATATTGAAATAACAAACACATTAATGTTTGTAAAAACGATGTGATCATAAGTTGAGTGATCAGAAATACAATGGACGGTATACAAGTCTAGAGATCAGGAATACGATGAGACGGTATACAAGTCTAGAGATCAGGGATACGATGAGACGGTATACAAGTCTAGAGATCAGGAATACGATGAGACAGTATAGAAGTCTAGAGATCAGGGATACGATGAGAAAGTATAGAAGTCTAGAGATCAGGGATACGATGAGACAGTATACAAGTCTAGTGATCAGGAATACGATGAGACAGTATACAAGTCTAGTGATCAGGAATACGATGAGACAGTATAGAAGTCTAGAGATCAGGGATACGATGAGACAGTATACAAGTCTAGTGATCAGGAATACGAAAAATCAATTCTTTGACTGCCTCAAAAATGAAATATTGGTAGCTCATCCTATTCAGGACGTAGCAAACAACACATCACCTTAGGTGGTAAATATAAGTAGGAAGCCAGAGGACAATTTTTAAAAATTCTTGAGACTAACGGGAATTGAACCAGCCTGTTCAACGGCACCAAATCGCCTAGCAATTATTGAAGACGGGTTCTTTCGTACTTGACTAACCGCATCTCCAAAAAGAGATGCGATTTCGTCAAGCCATTCAAACCGTGCACACAAAGTCATCCGAACGGTACGAACGGACCGATCGAGACAAGGACTATTACAACAACAACAAACATCCCGTACATGTATTGAAATATATTTAGGTGGTAGTAATTTTGTAGGCAAAGTAAATACATCAGTAGTTTGCCATTTCTTTCGGAACGCTCTGAATGCACGTCCTGAATACCTGCGAAGGTACTTCTACCCGGTACCTTGGCCGTCACAGACGAACTCCTCAATCTCGCCAACGCAGTCAGTACTAAATTGTCTTGTAGTTAATATAAATATTACATTATTAGAGTACGAGAACAAGGGTATCTATGCAAACAGTTAAATCATCATGAACATTGATTGCGATCCTCAAAATATCTAGTCTTGAGCAGTGGCCGTTCACCTGTCGGCAGTAACATAAGGTAAAACGCTTACTATTTGCCTATCATGATATCGATGTCCCACATTTAGATTACCGTACACACTAATTTAAAGAAAAATAATTATTACATTATTGTTTGTGTTATGTCCATAATAACATATTTAATAACCGAAATTGTATTCAAATCGTTGAAATTGTCTAAGAAACGCATTGCGAACAACAAGACAGACAAAACAAGCTATTAGACTTTTCAACAAACAAACAAACAAACAAAAATAACCGCAGCATTATTTCAAATGTGTACCGAAATGTTCTTTTACCGAATGAATTTTCAACTGAATTTAGTCTAGGACCGTCATTCTTTTATAGACATTTATGCTGTCAGCGAGTATTGTGTTCAGAAAGTTTCACGGGATTCTCATGAAACTGTCACGGGTTATTGCCAAAAAATGTTGTTTTAGCAATAACTATTGACACGTTCATGAAGATCTTGTAGAACTTACTGAACACAAAATTCTCTGTACACCCACCGCCTTCACTTTCTCAGGATCCTTAGTACCAATTTCCATAGTTGGCTTCACCTAGAAATATTTTTTGACTTTAAAAAATATCCAATTAAAAGTCACAAATTGAACCTCTGTGAGTGATTTTCAAACCACGTGAATGTGTACGAGTTAACTGTAATTTTTTAAGTTGTATTATTGTTGTCATGTTTTATTCCAATTGTGCGCGCCTATGTGCAAAACCGCAAATTGCTGAATTCTTCTCACATATTACAAGTCGAATACAGTTGAAATTTGGAATTTGCTGAATTCTTCTCACATATTACAAGTCGAATACAGTTGAAATTTGGAATACACATTAGAAAAGTTTCAGTTAGGAAAATGTCATATTTTGTTTCCTTAATTCTTGATTAGAAACTGGCTTCACAGCACGCGGGACATTCCCATAAGTGCTCCGCCCTCCGCTCCAGCAGCCATCCCAGTGTATGTAGACTCATAGTTCCGGTCAGGTGTTGATTGTGTGATCTTTGGGACTTTCCAAAACATTTACTTTTCCTCCCATCACCTCTGAATACTCCCATTTCTAACATTCTCTGTATGTGTACGTTCTCAACCTCATTAACATCATCTGCATCTTGAAATGAATTTATTACTTCCTTTATTAAATCTGCTTTATCTCTTCTCAGCAATGTGCCGTATATCGCTGCATTGCCTGCCAGTAAGTCAGCTCTCTCGTTTCCTCTGACCCCAACATGACCATGGCAGTATATCCATGTAATGCTCTGGACAACTGAGTTGTTCAAAAAGTCCCACCATCCTTTTCTTAGCATGAACTTTTCTATCTTGCGAAACATGCTTTGAGAGTCTGTTAGTATTACCGAGTGTGTTGATGTATCCGTTATCAACCAATTAAGAGCTGCTGTAACTCCCTCTATCTCCATCCTCATGCTCGATGTGACAGTAGAATATGCTGAAGATTTCTCAACGAACTTCACGCCATTTCTGTAAGCAGCAAAACCCCAAACGCTTTTATTTGTGTTTCTACTAACAGAGCCATCTGTGTATATAATTATGTCTTGTGGTTTGATAAAGCGTGTCGAAAATGGACGGCAGTCAGGGCTCAGGATACAATGCACGAACTCGCTCAACTACACTCGAAACATATTTTGTTTTAATCGAAAGTAAGTGTGTTTTTATGTTTGCGATGCCTCGACTTTCGTCACAAGAGCGATGGAAGCCTCTTGGTATGCTGAAGAGTGGTATGCTGACCAGATGAGTTACCAGACATTTTAATTGTGACCATTCCACTATAATGAAGCTGAATGATAGATTTCTGGTTACAAGTTGGATGAACTGAACATGACATGTCATCAACGGTGTTCATAATCTTGAGCGAGCAATCATTGTAGAAAGGGATCTCATTCACCAAACATTTGGTCAGACACTGTGCAATAGCATGACATGTATATGCCAAACTTGTGTTGTGTATATGGTGTGGAATATGACGCCTCTTTGAATTCTGTAGTCCGTCGTTGTCATCGTCGGCCTCTAGATCCGCCTTCACTGTATATTTAAATTGGTAGCATATCCTATCCAGGACGTAGCTATCAACCCAGCATTTGTTGGCTGTGGTGATTTTCTAGGCAATATTAATACGTTCAGTGGTTTGCCATTGCTTTCTGAACGATCCGGATGCACAATTGCCTGTGGTGAGGAACGAACTCGGTACCTTTGCCGTCACAGACGCGCTCTGTACCACTTCACCACAGAGCCGGACTGTATATAGTTTGCGGATAATAGCCAACGTGTCTCCAAGTCTCCAGTGACCAACAAAACACGAAATAATCACAAATGTAACAAAATAAGTCCTAATAAATTCAGTGCGGATGTCTTACTGTAGACGGTAATCTTCTTCTTCTTCTGCGTGCGTTCTCACACTCCTGCAGATCAGCAGGATGTAGTCCGGAGAATGGAATGCGTTGTGTCATGGTTTACAACATTGCTGCGATATCTGCGCCTTTCGGCCTGACACATCCGACTTCAGCATGGCTTTGGGTCACTGACCCAATATGCGATGGAACAGTCAACTCCATCCCATAAACCTCCTTAATCGCCATTCACGACATGCGTGGAAGGTAAACAGTGTTGCTATTCTTTGCTCCCCTTTCGTGCCCGGCAACAAATGGGCAAAAAGGTAATGATGTTTATTTATGTGTGTGTAGCCCATCTAGCAACAAGGGCCTCGATGTTTAGCTCTTCTTTCTAGACATGTCGCAGGAGGCGACTAAGGGAAGTCGAGAGATAAGCAGTCAAACTGCGAAAAATGTATCATTACTGCATGTCTTGTCTTGATTTCTTACTTTTGTCTTCTGTCAAATGGGCCTAATGAATGGCGAAGAAATGTAGTTGAACGATGGTGAACCATCTCACAGCGGTGTACCAATGCTTGCGGAAGGACCCATCTTTCAGCGGTGTACCAATGCTTGCAGAAGAACCCATCTCTCAGCGGTGTACCAATGCTTCAAGAAAAAGGTTTCTACTTATGTGAGATAAACACTTGTGTGCAGAGAGTATGTTCTACCATTTGTTTATATATATTCAATCATATAAAAGCATGTACCTGTTTGATGATGTCATTGTTGACCACTTATGACCATACATTTCATATAAATGTGAGTTTAAAATACAGACAGATCAAGAATAGTATCCTTATCACTGATCTTATCTGTTCTGTCAATCTGCTTAGTTACTACTTCCGGGTCAACGTCAAGCAGCTATTTGTTGTGTTTACATTTCTGACAAATGCAATTTCGCATAACACGGCAGTTCTCAAGGTGGGTCTTTTGATAATAGAGTAATCAAAATTGAACTTTGGTTGGGGGGGGGGGGTTTCATATACCCGTCCACGGGACCACATCATGGTAATTACATTGAGCATATGTGCAACAAGCAGTCTTGCTGAACTGTATTGAACTGTGACCCTTCCTTTTATTATTACAAGAGAACGTTTCACTGTTGGTATCAGAAACAATGAAGATCTAAAGCAAATTGCAATGAAACGATAGACATGGGCATCTATTGCATCCGCCCTATGTGCCGTCTTTGGTCCTAGAAGAATAACTAACTTCTTTTTATGGCACCCGTGGGACCACAGGAAAACGAATTGTTCCAATAGGGAGCACTGGTAAACAAGTTTGAAAAGCAATGGCACAATAGATAATATATTTTATATACTAATATAGATTACGATCACAAAAATGTCGTCCCAAGTGCATGTGCGACTGTTTTGTTAATAAATACTGCGATACATGTGTCAAAAATTATTGAGACTAACGGGTATTAAACCAGTCCGTTCAACGGTACCAAATCGCCTAGCAACTATTGCACACGCGTTCTTCCGTACTTGACTAACCACTTCTCCAATATAGCCAATACATGTGTCACAGTTTTGATGATAAAGCTTACGTTATTTTATTATATTTTATTATGTCCTTTTTCTTTTAATTTCACCCAGTTTTGAGAACATACGACTACATTATGTCTCCCAGTATTTTTAACATAATGATATACCATTTGTATGTGTTACAACATGTGTCATGGATTTATTGAGAAAGATCACGATACTTGGAGGATGTACTACCTGGTGCCGAATGGAATCTGGCGCCCTCGGATTATCTAACAGCCTTCGAAGGATTAATAACACTCAATAGAGAGTGCAGGGAATGGTGTCCGACAGTGGCCGAGTCGGAGGTGCTCGCTCTGATCAGTGAGAATTCCAGAGAAGGTGATATAATTATATATACAGATTTGTCGGTTGAGAGACACATCAGGATTCCTGGGCTTTCACGGCTCAAAGGTGGGGGGGGGAGACTATCAGAGAGGAAAGTGGTGCATTCGCTCAGACGACAAGCAGCATGACAATGGGGATTCTGGCAGTAACCAAAGCTTTGCAATGGGTCTGCTCGCAGACTGTATGCGAGCATGCCTGTATACTCAGTGACTAGATGAACATAATTGTGAAAGTTCAGGCGGGGTACGTTCAGGAACAGTGGCTGGATGAAGTTAATAATTCCTGTGTGCGTACAGTGACTTTTATTTTTGTGCCGGGACACGCGGGAGTCCGGGGCAATGAGAGAGCAGATAGGTTGGTCGCCCACTCTGCTACTACGGCTATTGGTGGAGCGATGGATCGGGCAGACATTTTGAACGCACTACGGGAAAACGCACGAACAAATGACTGTATAAGTGATGATTACTCTTGTTCTATGACTAGAATAAGGGAGCTTGGTTTGAAATGTGGTGTCGCTAGAAAAGAGCGGTTTCGTGGGCGAGAAAGAATGATGGTCAATCAACGACGTATTGGTACCGTCAGTCAACGTGTAATGGCGGATACACTCAAGGAAAGATCTGAGCACCTATGGACTTGTCCAGAGTGCAATGACGATGATCCAACGACTAACTAACTAACTAAGATCACGATACACTAGTATCACGGTGTTGCTGATAAAGCTCATGATACCTGTATGACGGTGTTTTGATAAAGCTCATGATGCCTGTATGATGGTGTTGTTAAAGTTCGATACGCGTGTCACAGTTATGATGATAAAGTTCTCGATTAATATGTTACGATTTTGTTCGGTTTCACATGACATATGGTACAGCTTTCGGACCCCGCGAGAAATGAATAGCAACACTGGCACCTGTCACGCATGTTGTGAGTGGCGACTAAGGATGTTTTGGAGTAGTATTAACTGTCACATTCCATATCGAGTAAACTAATCCAGACACCATGCTAAAGTCGGAGTGTCAGGCTCACAGACGCAGTTATCGCAGCTAAGCTGTAAAGCATGATACAGCGAACTCAGTCCTTCTGCCAACATCCAGCGTATATTTTAAAGTTTGTCAACGAACACAGAAGAAGCATATTATTCCCGCACAAATTTACCTTATATTGATATCTATTATTAAAGATGCCGACAGACACTGAATGGTTTCATGGCGCCACTGATTAAGTTTATATTTTCTTCTTCTATCTGTACCAGAAACAGGCTATGGCTCCCATGTACATATGGTCTGCCTTTAGAACAAGTATATAATAATCAAACTGTCTTCTGATATTTGACAAAATGTATTGTGCTACTACACAAACAAAATGTAAGAAGTGACCACACCTCAGCTTTAGAATATATTTTATTTTACTTGTACCTATACTAAAGTGTTAATAAAAAGTGTAAAACAATACATGGAAAATATAAGTAAATGGACAAAGCAGAAGAACGAAGATGTTTTCTACGCTGGCCATATTGTTAATTAGTCCCATATGTATTCATTCTACAGTTTCTATTTACACACCATTCTGCTGATTTTTGATGAAAATTTGATTTTCAAATTAAATTTTGATTCCCTGAAATCTGAAACATTTTGTACTTATTTTATTTCAAAGTTGCTTCAGTATACATAGCTTGTAATAATAATACGCCCGTGTGGTTCACCTTGTTCATTGCTTGTTCGTATTTACACCATAAATGTTACGGAGAAACGTTACTTTTTTTTTAATGGAAGGATCCTCTCATGGATATAAGCCATTCTGGTAATATTTTTAGAACTGAGAAAGACGGCAAACTGTCCAAGACCTGCAAAGAGAACTCGCACGCATTGGTCAGCATCCAGGTTCTAGATTTTATATACTCCCCATGTCCTATATTATATATACGTATCCAGATTCTATATTATATCTTCTCCTCCAGGTTCTAGATTCGATAACAGTCTGTGCTGAAGAGAGTTACTTTAATTTGTGATACTGATCACGTTGGTTTGATAGGACATGAAACATAGAGTAAAATGCCAGAGTGATCACTCATGAACCGTTATGGTATTGTGTTTCAAGTACAATCAAGTAATTAGACGATTTGGAGGATGAAGCATGTGTTTATTATTATGTTCATATGCATAATGCAGACAGGACCATGCGGTAGATTGTCTCAGTAGGGTGCACGTCTTTGAAAGGCCACCCCTCATAGATTTTATTTCACAAAAAAGCCGCCCCTTAAATGTATTTTGATTGATGCGGTGGCCTCTCTGCATTATAACACGGCACGACCCTGAATGCAGGAACGGAGTGGTTTATGGTGTAATGCAAGTTTGGAGGATGTAGAAAATATGTTACTTTTCTGTATTTTGAGCTAGAATTCTTGACCGGGATGTGTGTATGGCTAGAATACAGGATTTGGATACGTCTTTAGCTAAAATGTTGGACTTGTATAGGCCTATGTTTAAAGCCAGAATACAGGGTTTGGATATGTTAATGACTAGAGTGATGGATTTGCATATGTTTACGCTAGAATACAGAATTTGGATGTCTTTAACTAGAATGTTGAATGTGTATATGTTTATATATATAAATACAGGATTTGAATATGTTTATGACTAAAGTGTTGGATTTGCAATTGTTTATAATTAGACTACAGGGTTGGATGTCTTTAACTAGAATGTTGAATTTGTATATGTTTATAGCTAGAATACAGGATGTAGGTATGTATATGCCTCGAAATGTGAAATTTGTATATGACTTGTATATGAAATATGTTAGAACAATCGGCATACATGAATCAACAGAGTTATTACACAAAACAAAACAGAAACAGGCAATTCCTATAGTTTTAAGTAGATACGAAATATGACATGGTAACACCAGTGAACGTGTACAGAGTGTAATAGCATCAAGCCGATGGTTTGAGGACTAACTAAACAGTTCGTGATAATTCCATCCTACTACTTACCATTCATTCCTAAACTAGACCTTCACATGGATTACAGTGTGGGAATACATATATACTATATACATGTGTGTGTATGAGAGGAAATGAGTGCAGACTTGCCACTTTCATTTACCGTCGCTTTTATTTATATTTACCCAAAACTGCAATCACATCAGTCAACAAATCACTTTTCTCTGTCCGTATCGACAGTATCATGTTTCCCGTTTTCTATTAATAGCCTGCTGCATTTCCTGCACGTGTTATCCAAGAAATACCATTAGAGTAAATTGCTACTTTATTCACAAAGCGTTGACGCGTTACCGTCTCACATTTCATTATACTACTAGAGCACGTTTCACTAACTTTGCCCAACTTTAAAATGATGTATCTCAGCCAATATCTAACGTATATAATTGAAATTTTGTTTCTGAATTTGAAATGGTAGACCCTATGAATTAAATTTACAATTAAAATGCAGCCATCCGTTTCAATTTTAGTTTATTTGCGATATATATCAAACGTCTACTTGTCAACACACATATAATACACATTTTAAAGATTTTACAATTAAATATAAAACATAATTTACACATGATTAGCTTATTATAACATTGACATGATTTAAGCGTGAAATTACGCCACTATTGTGTAAGTTTAAACACAAGACAAATGATGTTTAAGTTTGTATCTGGTGTGACGCTCATATTGTCCATCAGCTGTGTTTCTAAAACATGTGTTGTGTAGTTTAGTAGGGAAAATGAGTAGGCGTGCACATTTGGTGACAGAGCAGATCATAAATATAGTTTTGAAGAATTTCTGCAATGAAATTATTCGAAGAAAACCTTATAATTCTATTTCAAACCCAGTAAAAGGGTTATTCATGCCTTGTGGATAAGTAAAATATCAATTCTCCGATGGACAACGAAATCTACAATATGTAATTCAAATTGTTTACGCACGAAAATTTAGTCAAGATAGTCGGTAATTTTGACAGAGAATTTATCTACAGAGAAATGTATTTCAAAATGTTTCACAATAATGAGACAGTGACTTTAAGGAAACTGAAAAGTTGGTTAAGAAAGAATAATGACCTTGTTATTTCCAAATCTATGTTATGGTGGACTATTAGGAATTTGGGATTCACTTTTAGGAAATATGTTTTTGGTAGAAACCTTATTTGTAAGAAGCCGAATATAGTTGCAATGAGAATCAATTATTTAAGTGAAGCCAGAGACATGAGGTATGATTGTTATGTTATAGTGTATTTGAGTGAAACTTGGATTAATATGCACCACAGTAATGAAGTAGAATGACAATCATCTGATGAAACAACTAACAGACTAGTTCCAAGCAGCAAAGTGTAGCGCCTAGTAACAGCGTACATAAAAAGCAGTTATAATTGACTTCTAAATAATATTGAAATATTTATTTCAAAATCCACATATAATATGGATTATCATACAGAGATGAATGGAAAGATATTTCAAGATTGGATTATGAATCATACTTCCTTCATTGGATATACTATTATGTTTGATGATGAGCAAGGCTAAATTTGAAGTCTCCCATGAGATAGAAATCATCTTCTCTGTTTACCCTGTTCACTGTGTCATTTAAGTTGTCCAAATGTTCAGCGTGTTTAACAACGTTATTAAGTTCATCGTATGGTGTGTAAACGTGGATGTATGTCGTACTGATACCGATTACGGTCACAACTGTTATAATTCTTTCCGAGACTTAATTTGTTTCAAATAATATCCAGCGAGGTTTCAGGCTCAATTTTAAATCCGACGCCGTACTTGGTTTGTGAATGTGGCTCAACTCCTGAGTTGAGTAGTGTGTAATCTAGGTGTAATTCCTTTACACGTGTTCTTTAATTCTTGTGTCTGACAGTCCTAAAATTTTTATATTTCGTTTTATCATGTCTTCTATAATATCTTCGGTTTAGTTGGCCGCAGATGTTTATCGTGCCAAAGTCGGTAGTTTGTTTACGTTTGACATTTACAGTCGTCTCCTGAGAACACTTCATTATTTCCTATGAGCGGTATTACTTAGTACTGGTTCTTACACTGTCGGGTCGCTAAACCAGTCACAGTGTCGTTTCAATGTCTCCAACTGGTTAAACCGTGTTCTAATCTATAATATTCAGAAACTAAATTACATAGCCCATCTAGAAAACAACGAAACACATAACTTTACTTCCTATTCGACAAGCAAAGATGTTTATTAGGGCGGGAGATACACTATATTGTACTAGGATTTTCCCATATATACTCTATTCCTATTTATAGAGCCGCATTCTCCACGCCGAGAATGATATGCCAGAGCAAGTACCTCCGCTCCATATTTTAAACAATCTCCATACGGATATATGGCACATCTAAACATGCACATGCAAACAATATGTGACACTGTGGTACGGTGCAAACACGGGATCTAAGGTATCTTTGTTACGTAAATATGTGTTCTCAGTGGCGACCTACGGCTGCGAAACATGAACAATAAATAAAGCTACAGCCAAGAGAATAGAAGCTTTCGAAATTAAGTGCTATAGAAGAGTCATGAGAATACCATAGGCAGCAGAGAAGACCAACCAAGACATTGAAATAAAAAAAAATCAACATAAAAGAAAGGCTGGCTTTTAAACAGTATATTAAGAATAAATTTAGGATTTTTACGTTTGAAGAGACGCGATGACATGGGAGAGATGTTGTTGGAAGAGACAACAGAAGGCAGAAGATGAAAAGGACGACCCAGATATCGCTGAATAACAGATATTCAGGAATGCATGCACTTATCGCTAGAAGAGAGTGACAACTTGCCAGAGACTGCACAGATTTCAGAAGATTCTTAAGAAAGACTACGTTCTGAAAAGAATACGTCACATGACAAAGGATATGTTACAATCAGAGTCAATTATATACACCGTATGAGTTATGAACGTTTCAGTCAAGCTCTTCTCCAGAACAGTCTTGCTCGCTGATTCCAAACAACGTCATTCATTATGGTTAATGATACTGGTATTTTGTCACTCCGTGTGCAATTTGTGTCGCCAACCAATGAAAGCCTGAAAAAATATATATGTTACATTTTTTAGGTTCACTCGGCAGGTCTGTTGGGGAAAATCGTGTTTCTCTGATTTATTCATGAAGAGTAGGAGATTATATACATGGAATTTCCGGGATAAAAAATAAGAGACAAAGAGTTATATTTTATTATTATCAACAACATATGTATAAATAATGTAAGGATTGTTAAACATAACCAATCAACTCTGTCCACAATACAATGTTGGAAAATTCGTGAAAAAAAAATAAAAGAACAGAGGAGAAAGAAAAATCTACAGGTAGACACATTAGCACCGAAACAACCAGATATACAGCAAATATATCTTGTAGAAGTAAAGAACAGATATAAACACATGATGATAGAATGCATTGAACAATACAGAAAGAAAATCCAGAAGAGAAAACAGACAATGAATGGGATAGCCTAAGGAAAAGCATTTACAAAACAAAGGAAAATTACCAATAAGAGAAGCAACGAACATAGAAACATGGATGACAAATGAAATATTTGATAAGGTATCAGAAAGAAAGAAATCTAAAAATATCCAAATATATTAATTGATAGACAGAGATACGTAACATGTGCAGAGCAACAAAAGAACAAAGGCTACAAATAAAATGGAGAGAAATCGATGAAATGTAACTACAACACAAGACAAAAGAAATGTAGGAGCAAATAAGAAAAGTCCTGTCAATGGGAGTGGCTGCAATAAAGAAAACGGAAAACATCACATTTAATAAGACATAAAGCCTGACAAGATGAACATAATATGTGACAGACCTGTTTGATGAACAACGGACCAAAACACCTTCAATACAAAAACAATATCGGACCAGCATACTGAAATAATCAGTAGAAAATGCAATAAAATAATAAAATTTGGAAAAGCTGCCGGCGCTGACAACACAACAGCAGCCATACTACAAATTCTATATGAATTTGGTGTGAACATTATCACATAACTGTGCAATAACATATATAAAACAGGCCACATACCTAAAGACCTAAAAGCATCAGTATTCATACGACTAAATAAGAAGATGGGAACTGTGGATTGTACTGAATACCGAACAATCAGTTTGACGAGCCACATAACCAAAGACGGAGTGCAAGATGAAACATTAATATAGTGTTGTCAAGAAATATGCATAAATTGGAAAAACATCAGACAGATTAGAAATATATATTTGGAACAAACATCATCAATAAAGCGTAAAAACAGCTACTCGCCATAGATAGAAATCAAAAGACTACGAAGACAAGGATATATTGTATCACCAGACGTATTTAATATCTGAACAGAGAACATGTTTAAACATATAGAACGAAGGCTATGGCTAAGGAACAGTGGGAAAATAATAAACAATCTTCCATATCCAGATGACACTGTACTCTTAGATTTGACCATGATACGGAACAAGGAATCTATTGAAGTTTACATATGGACTGATTTTAATTTTTTTATAGGAAAATAATTAATACATATTAAAATTTTGTTTTGTGATAAACCTGTAGGGAAATAATTATTATTAGTTGCTACACAATTTTATCTGAGACGATAAAATTGACTATAAATCTGTAGAATACGGCTAGACTGACCGAAATGCAGAAGCAATGTTTATATTTATAGAGGACGTGGTCTGTGCAGGTCAAATTGCTCGTCTCTGACAATGCGTGTTATGTGGGCGGTTCGCCTCTGATATTGTATGATTGGTGGATTTTTCGTCTCTGACATTGCATGATAAATGGATTGTCCGTCTCTGACAATGCATGTTATGAGGGCTGTTCGCCTTTGACAATGCTTGTTGGTCTCTGACACTGCATGTTATCGTGGATTTTCTACTCTGACAGTGCATGTTAACGTGGTTGTTCAATTCTGACAGTACATGTTATCGTGGTTTTTCCACTCTAACAGTGCATGTTAACGTGGTTGTTCAACTCTATCAGTGCATGTTATCGTGGTTGTTCAACTCTGACAGTGCATGTTATCGTGCATGTTAACGTGGTTGTTCAACTCTATCAGTGCATGTTATCGTGGTTGTTCAACTCTGACAGTGCATGTTATCGTGCTTGTTCAACTCTGACAGTACATGTTATCGTGCTTGTTCAACTCTGACAGTAAATGCTATCGCTGTTGTTCACATCTGACAATTTTTGTTAAGAGAGGTATTTACCTCTAACATGTCATTGTATGTGACTTGTTCACTTGTGCCATTACGGTAGTTGTGGAAGCAATAAAACAACGAACATATTAGATAACACGCCGAAATAGGATGTGTCAGGACAACGACACAACGCAATTCCGTTCTCTGAACTACATCCTGCTAGATATCTAGTAGAACGATCTTGTCCTGTGCTGCTACATGATACATGTATCCAGGGAATATGTGCTACTACATGATACATGTATCCAGGGAATATGTTAGCGAACGAAAAAAAGTACTTCAATAAATAGATATTTCAGAAGATTTACAGGGGATTGTCATTAAGTTTCTTCAGATGAAAATTCCAGTTCATAAGAAACCTACCACTCACGTGATACAATGAGGAATGGGTTATATAACGAAATATATGTCATTTTTTACATGTTAGTCCCCTTTATTGTTTGATTGTGGCAGCTGACTTCAGAACATTGAATGGCAACAAAGATATGTCCATGCAAATGGAATAACTCCATGGTTAATTTTGTTTGCAAATGCTTGAATGTAATCACACATCAAGGGGTTAAATTATGCGATTGATTTTATATCGATTTCTCATCTTCTCCTGGATCAGTCTCCAGTTGCTGAATTTCATCAACCAATTCATCATATAAGTAAGGCAATGGGCTAATATGAATATTAACGTTACATTACAGACACGAAGTCAACATTTCAACCAGAAAGCTGTTCTCAAGATACATACACACATACGGAAAGCTTTATGTTAATGGGGTTTACAGTGGTTGATATGCATTCGATATAAGGCATACTGTTTATTTTTAGTCTCCCTTCTGTTAGACGTCTTCACCGATTCAGTGTAATCACTGTATAGCGCATTCTTTTATAACATATTTGCTATATAATAACACTTCAAAATCACCAATTATATTTATTATATATTGTTTGTACTGTACATAGCAAAATTTTGTTATTATTTACATATTTATTACGTACGGAAAACTGTTATTGTCGTATTCCACTGATATTTAAAGTGAAACTCCCACACAATCTACCTACTCATCGCCAAGTTCATAAACTAACCCTCTATTCTTCTTCCAGTTCTTTCAAGTACTGTAGACTTTGTTTTAACATTTTGAAAGCAGTTAGCTATCAGCAACCAGAACGGTATTATATGTTTTTGGGATCTGTTGAGTGAGAAAGGTTGGTTAAAACCACGGTCATCTATAAATAAAAAATGATCAATGTAGACCCAACTAGCAAGGAGACCCACTGGCTTTTCAAGTATATAGTGAATTTGATCATAATGTTATATTTATTTCACTGTAGACAACGTTTTGAATGTTATATGATCTATTTACATATTATAAATGGTGAATTATATATGGTTACTATACATACTAAATATGGAGAAGTATATACAATCTCTTTACCAGGGCCGTAGATACGTTTCCATTACGGAGGAAGGTCATCTACGAAGAAAATTCGTTCATTATTGCGAAGAATGGAGATTTAATTTCCCACTTTCGGTTTGTTTATAATGAATGCAAATTTCCCACTTTCGGTTTGTTTATAATGAATGCAATTTCCCACTTTCGGTTTGTTTATAATGAATGCACGCATTTTCACTCTTACTAGATGCGTTGCCATCCCTGCGCTATGGAGACGGGGCTTGATGAAATATAGACATCTATTTTGTTTTTTATTTTGTCGTTTTCTGTTGTTTGTCTCTTGAAAAAGGTTCAATTTGAGCCGATACGTGGAGAATTGTCCTGTTTAGTTTTATTGTATGTTTTTTTATTTATACTTTTTAAAATATATTTTTATTAATAGGCTAGGTAAGTGTTTTAGTAACCTGTTTACCTCATTTTGCGTTACTATTCATTATTGCGTCAGTGTGCGTCATTTATTTACTTTTTATGGACATTTGGAAGTTGCCCAATTTTTAGCAGTTTCTAGTACTACACGTCATGTTTTGATTGTGGTTCAAAAATATCACTCCCAACCTATCTACACACTCGGTTTTGAGTATTAAATGCGGTGATTTATATATAATATATTTACGTATAAAATGTGATAAATTGTGTATAATATATTTACATATTGAATAACATATTTACAGCGGGTTGCAAAGAGTTCTGCATTTCTCTTGTGTGAACCTAGGGTTAGCAGATAATCAATATCCTAAAAGCATATCATTATGATGCACCCTGGAAACAGACTTCTTCGAAACTCGTGTTAAGCATTCTGGCTAAAAATTTAAGGATCGTGTCAGAGCAGTATAGAATCAGAAAGAGAAGGATGGCAATGGCGTTTGCCAAACTTGTCCAAATGAATATTCTCTCGTAAGACATCAGTAGAGAGGTAAAACTGTGAATTATAAGAACATGTTTATTCCCTTTGGCAATGTAGGACTGTGAGGCTTGGACGCTAAATAAAACAGTGGCAAAGAAAATGTTCGCCTTCGAATTGAGATGTTAAGAAAAATTGTACATATACCATAGACAGCAAATAAGTCAAACGAAGAAATATTACAATCATTAAACTTTGAAGAGGGCTGGCTCCTAAATAACATCACAACAAGAAATCTTTACGTTTTTGGTCATCTACAGTGATATAACAGCATGGACAGACTAATAGCAAAAGCCAGAGTAGACGACAGCAGAGTAAGAGGCCGACCAAGACGACGATGGACAAATGATATTTCTGACTGGTTAAACATGTCGCATGTCATTTAAAATTGTCAACTCGCTCAAGACCGCGAGATGTTCAGGAGGTCCATGAAGAAGACTATTTTCTGGAAAGATTATGTCATACGAAGATTAACACAATTATGGGCAAAGTTATGGACATGGTTATGTGCACAGTTATGTGTACAGCTATGGACACGGTTATGTGCACAGTTATGTGCACAGTTATGGGAACACTGCCACTGGAAATAATTGCAATTATGTAATGAGAAAATTTAGCTAATTTTCTTTTGCTGAATGAACTAAATTACAATATAATTGTTTATATTTCCCAATATTTTAAAAACAAAATAGAGAAGATAGAGCTTATCAAATAATATTTGCCTTTCAGCAAACATTGGCACACATACACACACCACTAACTGCATCATCATACGATTTCACAACAATGTATTTAACAATCTTGATAAGCAGCTGTGAACTTGGTTACAAAGTCTGTTGATGCTCTGTATAGCAGAATACTGTCATACATATTCAAAGTACAGTTAACGTTGAAGAATATTTTAAACTTCCGTGATGCAATAGAACAAATAACATATTATATCAATAACAACCATTTAGATTTAAAATTGTTATACTTACAAGCACAGATTATTTCTGAAGAATGCAATTTTATATATCTACTAGAGTGGGGTAATGGACGTTATAGGACACCAGTCGATATATTGGAATAAAATGCAAAATGAGGCAGTCAGCGAGATACTGGGGTACACACCCATCTTTGCAATGAGATTTTTGCTTGATCTGCCCAGTATAAGAGGGCGTCATCGGGTAGCGCAGGTTAGGTAGTACTTTGAAGTAACAGAATATAATCACCACACAATACACCAACGTCTAATAGAGTCGAAGAGAAAACGAATCAAGCGGGATAGATCGTGGCTGGCAGAGGCTGAAGACACACTGCGAAGAGTATGTGAATTAGAAGAAATATGAGAGGACAGTGAATGTATGGAAAGAGTGATTGAGAAATAAATCACTAACTAATAATACAACTAGATAAAGCGTGTCGGAAATGTCAGGGCCCAGGTTACAGTACATGCGCTCGCCCAGATACACTAGAAAACAACTAGACGTAATTATATACACAGACGGCTCAGATAACAGACATGCAAATACAAGCGGTTGGGGATTTGTTGTCTACAGAAACGGCGTGAAGTTGGTTGAGAAATCAGCTGCCACTCCACTGTCACTTTGAGCAAGAGGATAAAGATAGAGGGAATTACAGCATCACTGAATTGGTTGACAAATGATACATCAACACACTCGGTTATACTCACAGACTTTCAAAGCATGCTACCACAAGATAGAAAAATGCGTGATGAGAAAGGAATGGTTTGATTTATTGAATAACTTAATTATCCAGAGCAGTATATGGATATTATGCCGGGGTCATATAATGTTTTTATCTAAATTTTCTAAACTAAACCAATGGACGTTTTTTGTTATAAGAAGTCTATCAATGGAAGTTTTCTGTTAAAAGAAGTCTATCAATGGAAGTTTTCTGTTAAAAGAAGTCTATCAATGGAAGTTTTCTGTTAAAAGAAGTCTATCAATGGAAGTTTTCTGTTAAAAGAAGTCTATCAATGGAAGTTTTCTGTTACAAGTAGTCTATCATTGGAAGTTTTCTGTTACAAGTAGTCTATCAAAGGAAGTTTTCTGTTACAAGTAGTCTATCAAAGGAAGTTTTCTGTTACATGTAGTCTATCAAAGGAAGTTTTCTGTGACAAGTAGTCTATCAATGGAAGTTGTGTACTGAAGGCGTTAGCTAGGATTGCATTAATAGATTATTCTTTGAAGTGTATACTGGATGACTAGGTAATGTTATGACATTCAATGAAAGTGTTTCACGCGAACACTGAACGTGGCCATTGAAGATGGCTAAATATGTTTCTAATTGTGAAGTTACTATTACCATTCTTACTAGATGCACTTGAAATGTGAAGTTACTTTTATCATTGTTACCGGACACGTGAAATGTGAAGTAAAAACAAACATGACAACTCTTGACGGTTCTGCAACCTTCAGGCGGCGATAAATGATTAGAGTACGCATACCTGCCCCTTATTCATTTTCCTGGTTGCACCTGATCACATAAACGTCAAATTATGATACAATGTGCTAGAACATTCAACAATTATAAGTATATGTCAATACTAGAGAATGCGAGAACTGTTAGTTGTCTGTGCTAGAACATGCAAGAATTGTACATATATGTCTGTGCTAGATAATGCGAGAATTGTTAGTACATATATGCCTGTGCTAGTACATTTAACAATTATAAGTATATGTCTGTGCTAGAGAATACGAAAGCTGTTAGTATATGTCTGTGCTAGAACATGCAAGACTTGCAAGTATATGTCTGTGCTAGAACATGCAAGACTTGCAAGTATATGTCTGTGCTAGAACATGCAAGACTTGCAAGTATATGTCTGCACTAGAACATGCCAGAATCGAAAGTGGTAGTGAAAAATTATCGAATCTACATTTCAATAATTTATAAAAGAATTATCCACCAATTTATAAGTGAAACCATCTTTCGCTCGCTTTATCTTGATGGGTTTTCCGAAGAGGAGATTAAAGAACGCATACACATATTCCGTGTAAGAGGATGGCAGTCGGAATGAATGTAAATAAACATAAAAAAACATTCCAGAAGAAATGTGAAACAGAAATACAATGAGAAACCAGCATCTGATTTAAAAGCATTTATAAATATAGTTCTCTGATGACACTACGATCTAAATTGGTAAAAGCTAGAAATATAATTCAATTCTCTGTTGGAACTAGGATCTTCTTCTTCAGCATTCATTCTCAAACTCCCGCTGGATCTCCATTGTAGCAGGACCATGGTCCCACTAGATTTCGGGCAGGATGTAGTCCAGAGAATGGAAATGCGTTGTGTCGCCGTTTTATTTGCGCCAATAGCCCTACACATCCGTCTTCGGCAGAGAACTATGATCTGAATTGATTAAAGTTAGAAATATAATTCAATTCTCTGTTGGAATTAGGATCTGAATTCAATTCACTTAAAAAATATAGTTCTATGTTGGAACTAACGAATTTAGGCCTACGTGTATTAAACATAATTGTTTAATTTTATGGGAAAACGTGCCTAAGTGTTGAAAACGTAAATCAGACAATTATTGGTTTGAAAATGCCTGAATTTTCGCAAACAATGGCAGCACGATATATATGAAAAAATATATGCATATATTGCCATATAAAATAAATACAGTTCTCGTGAATACAAAATCAAAGTACACCAGTCTTCCATAAGTAATGCAATGGAAATAGCAATTTCGATTATTTATATTAATTGTCAAGATATTTGAAACATAAAGACGGACAATTAGCAGCATATTGAAAAATAGTGTGCAATCAATTTGCATTTGAATAATAATGTTGAAAGAAATCATCGAGGACGAAATAAGAAAGTGTGATTGCATAATTTCACTGTTAGCCCATTTCTACGTTCTTCTTGTGTGTTATCTTTGAGTTTATTCACATGTTATTCATATTATCTATCTGACCAAAACAATGTGGCTGAACTTAATGCTTTATTTTCTCTTTCTTTTTTGCTTGTGAATTATTATTGATCAGTCGATATTGGTTCTATAGAAGCTAGCGCATAATAATGACTGGCATAGAAATCAATCTCACAACTTCTTTATGTGAATCTCACGAGTTATAATCTTTGAAGGTAATGTCATCGGCATTATAGACCTTGGTTGATATCAAATATCCACGGATGGAAGTTTCAATGTCAGAAGTTGCAAGTCAAATAACTTTAAGGGGGGAGGTACACCTAGGAGATGGTAGGGTTACAAGTAAATTCATATGAAAAAAACAACTGTTGCACTTGCACGGCTGCAACTTTCACAATAGATACAATATAATTATAAAGTAAGATATTTCTTTCAGTATAGAATTAAATAGAAATTAATTATTTGGTCTTGAATAAAAAGGTAAAAATGGAGATGTTCAAAATCGTAAAGTCAGTTCTGTAAATTTTGTTAGAAGTGTTAAATACAAATCAGTTACAATTAAAAATGCATGCATGCAAAAGACATAGCTATGGCGAATACGAAATATATTAGAATATATTTGTACACTTTTCGTACAGATGGGTTCAAAGTTCATCTATTTTTCGGTTTAAATTTCCCAAATTTGAACAGCTGTTAAAAATAGTAAATATACATAAATAGCAATGTTCTTAGTTTAGTATGTCCTATAGCAAAAGCACATAGGGTATATATATATACTCCTATATATATATATATATATATATATATAATTAAATTCACATGCTAATAAAATAATAATAGTCCAGCCATATCTATAACCATTGATATTACTATAATAACTGAATGTTTAAATTAAATGTGGTGCAGTGTTGTTTGATCTGTACCTTATCATATTCTCATAAATGTATGTTGATATAACTTAAATGAACGGACGTCGTGTTTGAAAGAGGTGGCTCTTGTCATACCATGCTTTAATTCCCAATCTCCCTACTAGATAGAACAATATAGAAGTTTCAATATCGTGGAAATTAAATTGGGACGTAGGTCATGAATGATCTGGGGAAAGTTAAAATAGAAATTCATCTGTACTGAACATGATATTTCATTAGAGTATGGTATGTACCTACATATCTGTGATTAAAGTATCGTATGTACTTAGTTGTCATTAGATTATCGTATGTACTTATCTGTCATTAGAATATCGTATGTCCCTATCTGTCATTAGAGTATCGTATGCACTTAGTTGTCATTAGAGTATCGTATGTACTTATCTGTCATTAGAGTATCCCATATACTATTCTGTCATTAGAGTATCGCATATACTTATCTGTCATTATCCAATTTACTTATCTGTCATTAGAGTATCGCATATACTTATCTGTCATTAGAGTATCGTATGTATGTACTATATGGGTGCGAGTCTTGGACAATAAACAAACTGGAAAGTGGGAAATTAGAGGCAACAGAGATGTGGTTCTACAGAAGAATTCTGAGAATACCATAGACTTCCAGAAAATGTAATGTAGAGGTGTTGAAAGAGTCAAATGTGAAATTGACCTTAATCAACAATATAAGAAAAAGGCAATCTTCTATTTTTTAGACAATTCATGAGACAGGCAGGTTTAGAGAACATAGTCACAACAGACAAATTTGAAGGCAACAGAGACAGAGAGCGACAACGTGATAAAATATTAGACAGTTTGACAACCTGGCACGGCAAGGAAACAACAACGACCTTGATACATAATACTGTGGACAGAGAGCTATGGAGAGCCATGACCGACTACGCCAGCCGGCATGGCACCTGATGGAGATGTATGTATGTACTTAGATATCGTTACGGAAAAATGTGGCATTTAAAAAGGAATATTCAGCCGCATTGCTGCACACTATTATTTTGTTCACATTTCAAAGTAACAGATTTCAAAGTCTACCAAAGTTGAAATGATTATTTGATGAATATTTGAGGATTATGTAATTTACATGTTCATTAAAACAGAAACATCTGTAAAACATGACTCACGGGATTTTTTACAATTGATGATCTCTGTACTGTATCTCCACATATATTAGTAGGAGACATTAGTGCTTGGACAATGTAGTTATTCAGAGAGACTAATGTTATAGTTACTTTACTTGGGTTCACCAGAGCTCCAGATTCATTACACCCTGGCCATTGCTATCCATTTCAGTTTGTAGATAATGAATAGTTCTATTTATGTCATGGGGGAAGAAATCCCATAACACGTAGGCATTTAAAAGAATACTGTGCCACGGCTTTATGACATGCGATATTATGACATTGGTAAGGTGCGATCGAAAAAAGTATCATGTTTGTTTACCAACAACGTAAAAAAGTTATCGTCTGTGAAAACTGACTGCACAGCTACACAATACCCATATCTTAACGCGGTAAGGATGAAACAAAGTTGCAGGGATATAGAACAATAACAATCTATCTACGTTCCGTCATCGCCGAATATGTTTTGTAGGAGACTCATTTGGAGCACACTTACAATGTGGCCCATTTTCATCTACTGCTAGATCGGTTATTAGAATTTAACATGAACATTTTTCTTGTGAAATGAATGTCCTCATGTTTAAGAGAAGTATAGTAGTACTGAGGAATTTATTACATTTCTAAAAAAGTGGACCCTATATTCCAGATATGAAAGAACTCTCAAAATTATAATTCACCTTCACTGTATTCGCAACATAAGACATCAGTTGGCAAGATATAATCACAAACACATAGTTACTGCAACTGACTCAATTATTCTCAGTCATGGGAATAGTCAGCAGTAGACAACAACCATTGATTCTAATTTTTGAAGAATGAGCACAGCACATATCACAGGGAAGATGCTCGGCGACCTTCTGTAAGCGAAACACGTTAGATGCATACATCTCTTGAGATAAAAGGTGTATGAAAGACCTGAGTGAGTAATAGCTGTAGTTCAGTGAAAGGTAGTGATAGTTTAGTGAATGGTAGTGATAGTGTAGTGAATGGTAGCTGTATTTCAGTAAACAGAGTGCACTTGCTTCCTAGTCGAGTGGCTCAGTAAACAGAGTGCACTTGCTTCCTAGTCGAGTGGTTCAATTTTCAATTAATCTAGAACTAAATCACTAACGTGCCCTAGGTCGACATAACCTAGGGAAATGAGTACCAGACCATATCATTTGTGAAAGTAAAGAAGGCGGTTATGCTGCTAACCATATCATCCATGAATATGCCGTTGGTCAATAAGAAATAAGAGTCTAGCGCCGCATTCAACAATGTTGTTATTTCGATCCATATGAATTACGAGAGATTAACTCTTTTTTACCGAAGTGCAATTGGACGTTTTCTCCGGAGCTTTCATGCTTACACAGAAGAACCCAAGATACACATCAGGCGTGAATAAAGGAAATTGTTTTTATTATTTACTCATTCGTTAAAGTTAAATGTTATTGCTATGTCACGTTCTGCCTAGTTAAATATCTACACTATTTAATACTTCAGTCAACGTGAACTGAATGGCTCATTAATTAATATTGTTTAAAATCTTCTATCGTTCTTAGACTATGGAAACACAGAATGTCAATTTCTATTGCCTTGTTAATGTCACTATCTGTAATTCTAAGTTAACTTTAAAATCCCTAACTAAATGTTTATAGTTGTACAAGATTATGTGTATTATTGGAGTATCGTGTACCGTATTATCCCTAGTAACTTTTGTATAGTTTCACTGAGATCTAAGAGTTCAAAGTGATATGATTCATCACTCACGAACACGTCGTGGTCAATATCTTGTTGGTCTTTCATACCCACGATTACCTGAGACCATGCATATCATTACTCTGTTCACTCTAAGAATGAAGTGAGTCACAACACATTCCCACATCCCTCCGCGACAAAAGGTGATTTTTAAACAGCTGATGACTTGTAAAAACAATATTATTTAGAACATTTAAAAACAAATAAAAACAATATTTAAATAACACTTTAAAAACATTTCATAACGAAATTTAAAAGCAATATTATTGGATACTTAACAATTGATTAATTCGTTCTGCGTCCAACAACCATTAAGAAGCACTGACCCACTTCATTCTTAGAGTAAACAGAGTTTATCCTGTCAGTTTACATTATTTGTACATTTCTGATGGTATGACTATTTATTTTTTTTAAATCACAGTTTTCTTGTTGTGATGTTAATGAACTCTTCTTCTACTTTGATTATTCTAACATTTCTTTGATCCTACAATCTTCATGTTCATGATATTCTCAAAATCCCTACATGACATAGGCGACGTTCATAAATATGAGCTAGCAAATGTGGAGAAGGGCGTGATAACTTTGACGGTTGTTGACAAGGGGAAAAAAGGGAGAGGGGGGGGTGCAAAAATTGACGTCAACGAAACGGTTATTTATACGTCAAATAAACTTCGTGAATTTGAAAAACACAAAATATAAAAGTATGAAAACAATACCGTATGTCTTTTTTCCGCACATTTTCTGAATAAAGTATTTTCCAAGGGGGTTTGGGGGGGGGGGGCGAAAATGTTTGACAAAATTAAAAAGTCCCTCAATTATTGACAAGTTGTTGGTAATCAATAGAGAGGAAGGGGAGGGGTTTAATTGTTTTAATAAAGTATAGACGTTGTTTATGGACAGATCCAATATCTTATCTAAAGAAACAATTCTCCTTCTCAATGTTTTCTCAAGCAATTTAATGTTCTAGTGTTAATACTATCACCGTGCCAGTATATGCTGCTGAACACATTCATATACATATAGCACACTACTGTACAATTTTAAACAGTCAATAGGTTCAAATTCAGAGTTCAATATAAAATTGATTATGAAGCGACGCATCAAGTTTTGAATAAATAGTAAGGTGACTACATGGAGAAAATATTCACCCACGTAAAGAACTATTTAAAGATAATATTTATTTTTTAAAGAGATTTGCAAAGACGAAACTCAAAGAAAATGAAAAATAAAATGATTGGACATAATAGGGCAGACAAGTTGTGTAATGTTCTCATGTTCAAGACAAACCAAAAATTAACTTTGTCCAGAAGTGTCCGTCCTTAGAGACCTGTTCATGGTTTACTCTCTACGAAAACGTCTCAGACATATTCCCTTTTATATACTTTATTTTTCCTTCTAGATTCCATATTCTTCATCACTAATGACAAATTCAACTTTGATGGATGGCATATGACATTTTTTTGATGCATGACATATGATATTTGTTTGATGCACGGCATATGACATTTGTTCACGATTTTCTTATTCTGCGTTTTCTATCACGCAGTTCGCCGGAGTCCTTCCGAGCCCGAAAGGGAAATAAAAGAAAACATCCTCTGTCTGTGTGAGGAACGTATGTGGGTAGCTACAATGACATAACATACGTACCGTCATGTAACAGTATACTTCTAGTAGATGATACGACTATATAGTTACCGTTTTCTTCCAGACAAATAGCCATCAATTATTCATCTTTGCAGTTATACATGTTTTATGTTCATTCCCTACTATGAAAAAGCTATATTTTTACAGTTGCAACATACGACTGTGAGACCTGTGCAATCACTACATCAATATTAAGACAAATATCAACATTTGGAATTAAATGATATAAATACTAAGGTCGAAATAATATCGTGAACAGAAACTAAGATATTGAGATTTATAAATTTCAAGTAGGCAGCAAAATGAAACAAGGAAAAGATAAAACAAAAGATATTTCTACCAAAACTACTCTGGTAATCGCCTAAACAACATTTGAAAATAAATCATACAATAAGTAAATATATCACATTATATATCGAATAAGTAAACTATTGAACTTTGAAATAATATATGGATAAACATATGGCTGCTACAGCTGGAAAGTAACAACGTACTGAAGAAGAAAGTAAATTCAGTTGAAAATAAATGTTTTTGAAAACTCTTACACATTGGCTGTGAAAAGTTTTAGTCAAATAAGATAATTAGATAAAACACCAAGCAATTAAACTAAGTGTCAGATGGCAAAAGAAAGAACGACTAAGAGAAACTCTTCACAGAACGTCCATTAAATAGATCACAAAATTTAGAGTTATAAAATGCTACATCTATTCTAAATTAATGAATGTCTCAGAACCATGTCATGAAGAAAACAAACAAGCCAGAATTGATAACTTTGAGATGTGTATACATAGAAGAATAGGGAGCACTTTATGTATAAAGAATAAAAGGAACAAATAAATTCTGACAATATTGCGTATCAAAGCAGATGACACCGTGTTAAAGAATTAATTAAGGGTAAATGAAAACTATAAATAGGAAGCAATGATGAGTTATAGAAAAATAGAAGGCAGCACACGGGATTTGAGCCATGTCCGCTCAACTGCGACTTATTCGCTTCGCAACTTGTGGCAACTCATTTTTAAATCCTTCCACACCGAATCTCTTAAAGAAGGTGATTTTAGTCAAGACTTAAAGTGCAGATACTCAATGAAAATGGATCGGTCGAACGACACATAGACAGCAACACGAATATTTCACAAGTATGTAAATTCTACGTGAGCCACACACATTTAATACCAGTATGTGCTATAATTCCTCAGTACCACAAAGTAGGAATTAGGCCTGCTTGTCCGGCTCTGTGGTGGCGTGGTACAGGGTGCTTGTACAATTGTACAACCATACCGTTAAGAAAGCAATGACAAACAACTGAACACATTTATATTTCGTAGAAAATCACTACAGCCATAAAATGTTGTGTTGATGGCTACTTCCTGAATAGGATACGCTGCCAATTTGTAAACATAACACATAAATAGAAAAAAATGATACTACAAATGTAGCATGGGAAAATGAATTATGCAAGTAAGAAACATTCAGGAGTTATTTATACAATCTGGATACTTACATTTAAAGCATATTTCTTGTCCGTGCTTTCTTTTCTATAGAACATAGTTGCCAGTGCAATATGGGCAGTCTATAAACTATATTTGTTAGTGATCTCTACTTTATACATTGATTTGGTCGGTGTTTCCTTTTCTGAACACTATATCAGCCAGTGATGACGTCTCTAAAGATTATTTTGTGCTAGCTATACTCTGTATATCCATAGATTATATTTACCGGCACTCCTTTTCTTATATAAAATATTGGCCGATGGCCCCTTCTGTATAGAATATAGTGGCCGGTGCTCCCATCTTTATAGATTATATTACGCGGCGTTCTCCGCCGTATATTGGTTAGCGCCCTCCAACCAAATATCTTTAATTATTTTCTGTACTTCATATTCTAGCTAGTGACATACAGTAACCGATATAATGTCTAATGTAAATTGAGGACATACAGTAAAGACTTCAGTATGGACAATAAAGTGAGGACATACAGTAAACAATTTAGTATGGACAATAAAGTGAGGACATACAGTAAACAATTTAGTATGGACAATAAAGTGAGGACATACAGTAAACAATTTAGTATGGACAATAAAGTGAGGACATACAGTAAAGACTTCAGTATGAAAGATAAAGTGAGGACATACAGTAAAGACTTCAGTATGAAAGATAAAGTGAGGATATACAGTAAACAATTTAGTATGGACAATAAAGTGAGGACATACAGTCAACAATTTAGTATGGACAATAAAGTGAGGACATACAGTAAACAATTTAGTATGGACAATAAAGTGAGGACATACAGTAAACAATTTAGTATGGACAATAAAGTGAGGACATACAGTAAAGACTTCAGTATGAAAGATAAAGTGAGGACATACAGTAAACAATTTAGTATGGACAATAAAGTGAGGACATACAGTAAACAATTTAGTATGGACAATAAAGTGAGGACATACAGTAAACAATTTAGTATGGACAATAAAGTGAGGACATATAGTAAACACTATACAATATAATTTAAAGTGGAAACATACAGTAAACACTGTAGTATAGAAGGTAAAGTGAGGTCTTAGAGTAAACAGTATAGTTTGGAAGGTAGAGGGAGGGCATACAGTAAACACTATAGTATGGATGGTAAAGTGAGGACATACTATACATAAAATATAAATAGTGTGCATAAAGCACTGATGGTTGTTGTGTTTGTTTTGTTTGTTTCAATTCTGAGAAATACAAGCAATATAGATCTTGCATTACTCTGTACAACAGTGAAGTTTCTAGAATTTTTTTTTTAAAACAAGAAAGGCTTCAACTATCCAACTCTCCAAAGTGCACATTGCTTTGAAAGAAACGATTCTCTCATCAGGAATACAATAATACATTGATAGCTGTGAAGTTTCAAACAAGAGGAACGCCTCAAAGAAATGAACGTCATCTATTAAGAGTTACTCTTGCACCCCATGTAGCCGTTGATTGTGGTTGATTTGTTTTGTTGCTTGTTGTTTCTAGGAATTGCGAGCGATTTGCTCTTACTTCCTATGTTCAGTGAGGTGGTTTCTCAGATCTTTCTTTCATACTCAGGAGACCGGTTTTCGTCTTAGTGCATTGCATATTTAAGAAATATTATACTCCTAGGAGAGATGGCTTCTGATTGTAAAACATGTTTTTCCTCTCCAGCTGAGAAAATAATGTAAATTAATATTTGTTCGATGAATTTGCGGATGTCTAATCTCTTGTGTCTGACATTAAATATGACAGACTTGAGTACCGATTATTTGAAAATATGTATCACTTAATAGTTATTATTAGGTCATTTTCATATATCATGTATGCAACATTCTTACTTGCTACATTAGTACTTTCCATTTCACATACAATGATTAGTCTATTAGTTTCCTTATTCTTTCTATCTCAGTCCTTATGGTTTCAGTATATCGTTTTTTTTAAATATATATTTAACATCTAACAGAAACATTGCTTTCCATTTCTCCTTTTTTAAGAATAAATGCATCTCTCTGGTTGCCGGAAAATGAAATGCAATGTTTTACCAACATTTTTCATATATTGTTTTTGTTATGAAGGATGTTTACAAATCATATATTGTTATTGTTGTCACGATAGTTACAAGGCCAGGGGCAGACCAAGCAACGATGGATTACAGAAATAAAGAGGTCGACGAAAATAAACGTATATGAAGCACACAATAAAGCCATCTCTAGTGAACTCTTCTACCCCTGACGCTACAAGGCACAAATAGGTATAAATCGAAAAGAAAGAAAAGAAGACCTTTCTGCCCAAGGTCTTCTTACCGTTGTTCCACCTTTAATTATCAGGATTATCTTCATGAAAACTCACCACAACGATGTTTATCTAGGAACATATCATTCTAGGAACATATCATTCTAGGAACATATCATTCTAGGAACATATCATTCTAGGAACATCATTCTAGGAACATCATTCTAGGAACATCATTCTAGGAACATCATTCTAGGAACATATCATTCTAGGAACATATCATTCTAGGAACATATCTTTCTAGGAACATATCATTCTAGGAACATATCATTCTAGGAACATCATTCTAGGAACATATCTTTCTAGGAACATATCATTCTAGGAACATATCATTCTAGGAACATATCATTCTAGGAACATATAGTCCACATTGAGACACATTAATCTATCTTTTAAAAGAAATAGCTTTAATCTATACTTTTCGTTTTATTATCTTGGATGTCTGTCCTCTATATTCCTTCGTGACTTGTCTACTTACACGGCTTTTAAGTCTAGTTATTGTCTTTCTACATCACCATTTGCCCCGGGGGCTTGTTCTCATGGTCAACAAGCTTGAGTAACTGTCACCTATAAAACAACATGTCCGTGTTCATGGATGCCAACATTGATTACCTCAATCATTCTGTCAACAAGCCGGATACTTTTGCCATTTAAGCCAACACAAATGAATGTTCTTCCAAATAGTTTCTGCTACCTTCTCTTCAAGAGTAATCACAATCAGGGGATAACATTAGTTAACAGTGCGGCAGGTTATAGTTATCCAGTTTCTGACAGTACGCAATTTACAGTCATCCAATTGTTGACAGAGCGGCAGATTATAGTCATCCAATTGTTGAGAGTACGCAGGTTATAGTCATAAATCTGTTGATAAGACGGCAGGTTATAGTTATTCAATTGTTGACAGTATGACAGGTTCTGACATTGTGAGTTTTAATATAGACCTCCAAACACATCAAGCTCCCTCGTGTGAAGGGAAGCAAGCTCAAGAGAGGCAATCTTGGATGGGTCTGGACGAGGATAACGTTAAACATATCTGCGCCCCAGAAACAATTTCCTGGCGAGGAATGGATACTTATCCCCACGGTCTTTCAAGAGGCAGTCAAGATCGCCATTACTCTCAATAGAGAGTGCATGGAACACAGCCCCGTGAGCGTAGATGCTGAGGTCAAGGCATTAATCTGTAATACCGATGACACATATGTTTCGATTTACATGAACGTGTCGGTCATCTGTCACCACCGATGATCATAGATCATACCCTGAGAGATTACTGAAGCGGAGATCTGTGCATCTATGGACGTGTCCGGTGTGGAAAGAGGATAATCAACAGATCTAATACCTAATAACTAATAGTAAAATACATGTGAAGTATGACAACATTAGTATAATACATATGAAGCGTGACAATAGTATAATACATGTGAAGTATGACAATAGTATAATACATGTGAAGTATGACAATAGTATAATACATATGAAGCGTGATAATAGTATAATACATGTGAAATATGGCAATAGTATAATACATGTGAAGTATTATATTAATTAAATACATATGAAGTATGACAACATTAGTATATTACATATTAAGTATGACAACATTAGCATATTACATATTAAGTATGACAACATTAGTTCGATACATGTGAAGTATGACAACATTAGTTCGATACATGTGAAGTATGACAATATTAGTATGATACATGTGAAGTATGACAACATTAGTATGATACATGTGAAGTATGAGAACTTTAGTATAACGCGTGTGAAGAATGGCAAAATTCGTATACAACAATCAATATAAGGTAATTGAGTGAAACGTAACAACAATTGTACTTACGTAAAACACAGGTTTTATAATCGTTTCACTCAGACATGACGTACTCTAACTAAAACAAGTGGGTAATGATGTGCACACAAGACACATACAAATTACAATAAACAAAACATATTCAGCATTTCAACCAAAAGGTCTTTATTCAGAAATGCACAAAACGTCAAAATACGACGAATTGGAAATTATTACAACACACAAACGTATACAACGGAAATATGGAAATCAACATTAGTGTAATAAATGTTAAGTATGACAACATTAATATAATACTTGTGTTGTTTGATAACATTCATATAATACATGTGTTGTTCGATAACATTAATATAATACATGTGTTGTTTGATAACATTAATATAATACATGACGTAAGATAACATTAGTATAATAAACAAAATATCGTGCATTCGTTGCAACCATTGGCAGTGCGTGCTGGGCAACGTTAGATACAACAACCCCGAATGTTGCATCTATTTCATTACGTTGCTTATTAGATGCAATAGATGTATGTGCCAGTACATTTGATATTGTCAACGTCTCATTTCTCTTCTGTCATGTAAACAGCGCACCGTGCCAGGTGTTATATGAACATTTCTAATAGCATGTTCATTTCCCTGTCGTCCATGCACACACATCGTATCATCCAACAGTGGTAACGTTACATTTACTACGTTAATCAACTGGACTCTCTTCTCATGTTTGTTAACAGAGGTATTAGACTTGCTTGTAGACTTGAAGTATTCATTATCCTATTGATTTACCCAATGTATGTTTCAGTACGATCTAATAACGTGCATCAGTCTAGTTCACACCAACAAATAAAGTATACCGTTATTTGACGCGATGAATCTAATGTATGCGTATATTTAACTACCCATCTCTAGACGCAAGCATATACTACATTATTTTCTCATAAAATTCGGTTATAAACATATATGTTCGGATATGTCTTGAGTCACGGTACACTTTCTAAAATAATAAATAATATGTTCGTGTAATATTGTTACTACATAATCTACCACATATTGTTACTAGATAGTCTACCACATATTGTTACTAGATAGTCTACCACATATTGTTACTAGATAGTCTACTACATATTGTTCGTGCAATATTTTTACTAGATACCACATCTTGTTACTAAATAGTCTAACACATTTTGTTCATGTAGTATTGTTACTAGATAGTCTACCATATATTGTCCATGTAATATTGTTACTAGATAATCTACCATATACTGTAACTGGATAGTCTACCACATATTGTTACTGAATAGTCTACCAAATATTGTTACTAGATAATCTACCACATATTCTTACTAGATAATCTACCAAATACTGTTGCTGGATAGTATACCACAGCTTGTTACTAGATAATCTACCACATATTGTAACTGGATAGGCTACCACATATTGTTCATGTAATAATTGTTACTAGATAGTCTACCACATATTGTAACTGGATAGTCTACCACATATTGCTCATGTAATAATTGTTACTAGATAGTCTACCACATATTGTAACTGGATATGCTACCACATATTTTACTGGATAGTCTACCACATATTGTTATTGTAATATTGTTACAAGATATTCTACCACATATTGTTCATATAATATTGTTACTAGATAGTCTACCACATATTGTTACTGGATAGTCTACCACATATTGTTACTAGATAGTCTACCACATATTGTTATTGTAATATTTAACTAGATAGACTACCACTTATTGTAACTGGATAGTCTATCACATATTGTTATTGTAGTATTGTTACTGGATAGTCTACCACATATTGTTACTGGATAGTCTACCACATATTGTTCGTGCAATAGTTTTGTGTATTTATTTATTCTTTCTTCATATATGTTTCTTGATGTAGGTCCCTGTTGGACTGTAACGAAGAAAACTACCATGGTTCTATACTTTTTTCTCATTTATATAGATTTTACTATTTGGTAGTTAATTTGCCTAGTAACATTATTACACTTTAAGATATTATTTATACATTCTTGCTTTTGTTACTTGTCAGATATCCTCTAATATTTTGGTTATTTACACTTTATAAAAACGTTTGCTCAAAACAAAAAATATGAGGCTGAAATAATAAGAATCATCAGCGACAACATACAATCATGAATTGGTATCATAAAGACATGGTCTCGACATAATTTTTCTATACTCGTCAAAATCGTTTAGGACACCTATTTTCAGAGGGTGTTGCGTACTAATATCTCAATATGACACCCATAAGACTCCTTTGAACTATGCGTCTTCGTATCATAATTATAATTATATCTTACTAGTTGGCTGACTATTTGTAAAAACGTCTTATTATTATTATTGGTGTTATTGGTTGTATAATTACTATTGAATAGACAGTGCTAGATGCCCACTTTATACAGTAGAAAGTCCTAGAAATCCACCTTACACAATACACGGTGGTAGAAGCCACCATACGCAATAGACAGTGCTAGAAGTTCACCTTACACAATAGCCAGTGCTAGAAGCCCACTTTACACAATAGACAGTACTAGAAGTCCCCCTTACACAATAGACAGTACTAGAAGTCCACCTTACACAATAGACAGCGCTAGAAGTCAACCTTATACAATAGACAGTGCTAGAAGCCACCTCACACAAAAGACAGTGCTAGAATTCACCTTACACAATAGACAGTGGAAGAAGCCACCTCACACAAAAGACAGTGTTAGAATTCACCTTACACAATAGACAGTGGACGAAGCCACCTTACACAAAAGACAGTGCTAAAATTCACCTTACACAATACGCAGTGGAAGAAGCCACTTTACACAAAATACAGTGCTAGAAGTCCACCTTATACAATAGACAGTGGAAGAAGCCACCTCACACAAAAGACAGTGCTAGAATTCACCTTACACAATAGACGGTGCTAGAAGTCCACCTTATACAATAGTCAGTACTAGAAGTCCACCTTACACAATAGACATGACTAGAAGTCCACCTTACACAACAGACAGTGCTAAAATCCCCCTTACAGTATCTATACTATTTTGGCTTATAATGGTGAAAGTACACTCATGCATGTTTAAAATCAATTTGACAGGCATGTTTTCAAATATAAATTAATAGGTTCAGAAACAAAAACGAGTTGGATACTTAAAGCATGCGGTAGCACACAGAGAATACGGGTATAAACAAAAACGTTGATACGAACAATAGTGAATATGCCATTAAAATAATACGAAGACATTGGACATTTCGACTAAAAAAGACATATTAGGAAAAAAATACAAGGAACAAATAAGGTCGAACTGCTAGATGTTGACATATTTTCACAAGTATAGCTCACACATTTTAATAAATCCAATAAAGTCTCCAATATGTATATTTAAAATGGGTACCAGATACGACAAGGAAAATAGGAACATCAAGAGAGATTATTCGCAGAACAACCATCAAGAGTTATTGATTATGGGTCTAAACAACATACAGGAATTACACACAGTAGCATCACATCTAAAGGATATGACTGGAAGATTTAGTTTAGGGGTTAAGCGCGAAAGATGTGACATATTGATAGAATGAACACATGTAAATATTTAATATTAGGGAAAACAGTGTTCCAGGCAACACCCAAAAAGGTTGTGTACATGGATTATACCAGGAGATGGTACACGGAATCAAATTGATTTACATTTTAGTCTCTAAAAGACATAGAAAGAGCATCATATCTACGAAAACATGGCAAAGTGTTGACTGCTACAGTGATCACATACTCATTCATTCATTCATTTTCCTTTTGCGCTGAAGTTAGCGCATAGGGCAGAGGTCAACTCTCTCCAATTCTGTCTGTTCAAAGCTATTCTGTGCAGTTCTTGAATAGTATGAATATTGGTTGTTTTACTTTCTCTAAGTATTGTTCTTCTGAGTGTTTCTTTTGGTCTACCCCTTGCTCTTTTGCCTGTAGGTATCCATTCAAGAGATTTGTGGTGTATTATGTTGGTGTCTGAGCGTAGGACATGCCAGATGTAGGACCAATGGCATTTTCTGATAACATCTGTGATGAAATTTTGATGTGTCTCTTCTCTGATTTTATCATTCGCTTTGAATTCACTCCAATGGGTGTTAGTTTTTAACACCCATTAACACGTTAGTAACGAAGAAATTTGCTCTCGAAACTCAGTAATTTCTTTTCTGAAGATAGAGTTTTTCCAGCACATACATATGATAGCACTGGAATAGATCACATACTACTGCTGGGGAAATTCTGTATAAGATTAAGGAAAATCAATTGATCACCAAGAGATTAATATTAGATTTAGCATTATTAAAATCAGATGCGGACATTAATGAAAAATACAACATAATTGTACAGAGTAGATAAAATGTCATTGCAAAGATTCACATTATTGAAGATCAATAGGACATGTTAAAACATTCGATAAACCAAGCATATATAGGTACAACGATTATAGCAGATGGAAGACGCTCAAGCGAAATAAGAAGCAGAATAGGATACGCAAATATAACAGTCATAAAAAAATGACAAATATATAATGACTTTGTCATTAGAGATGAGGAAGAGCGGCCTGAAGTGCTATATAACTCTTGGACAATAAACAAATAGGAAAATAGGAAATTAGAGGCAATAGAGATGTAGTTCTAACGACGAATGCTGAAAATAACATTGACTGCCAAGAAAACTAATGTGGAAATGTTGAAAGAGTCAAATTCGAGACGGAACTTAATCAATAATATAAGAAAAAGACAGTCTTAATTTTATTTCTACGTTATAAGAAGAGTAGGTTTGGAGAACATAGTCACAACAAGCAAGATTGAAGGAAACAACAGATAAAGGGCGACAACGTGAGAAAACATTAGACAGTTGAACAACCTGCCACTGCAGGAAAATAACAATTGTGAAACATAATACTGAAGATGGAAAGCTGTGGAAAGCCGTGATCGTATATGCCAACCGGCATGGCACCTGATGACGATGAGCATTACATCTCTCGAACTGGAGAGTCCTGGTT
Organism: Meghimatium bilineatum; assembly: GCA_034231615.1. Lineage (NCBI taxonomy): Eukaryota > Metazoa > Mollusca > Gastropoda > Stylommatophora > Philomycidae > Meghimatium > Meghimatium bilineatum. The sequence continues at coordinate 50,786,120 of CM067304.1, forward strand.
TCTGCCATGTACACCATATTCGCCGCTGAAGAAACATAGATACATAGAATGTATATTTACAACTACTTGTGTTTTATCAAATGTGTCAGCATGGACACCGGCTGAATCTCTAAAACCACGGTGTGTGGATTTTGATAAAACTAGTGAGGAGGCTACTGTTCTGACAATAGTTTTCTATTACTGGGCCCATATTTTTCTATTGCATCATTGCATGTAGTTTTTGGAGGTTGCGGAATGCGCAAATAATTCAGATAAAGTGAATCAATGAACAGTCATGTGCCACCCAGCAAACACCATGTAAAGTAGCTAGCACGGGGAAACAGAAATACATCACGTACATCTGCTGCACCTTCGACACTCACGCATTTGTCTTGAGCTTTTCATGCCATTGTGATTATGTAGGTATTATCGAGAGACTGGTTGGTGACATTGTGATTATGTAGGTATTATCGAGAGACTGTGGTTGGTGACATTGTGATTATGTAGGTATTATCGAGAGACTGTGGTTGGTGACATTGAGTAACTCTCACGTTATTTCAACTCCCATCTCACAAGTCATACCATCACACTAGTTCACTAAATTTTCATTACATTATCAAAGAAGATGAGGTGACACATCTTGCGCAATCAAACCTCGCTTACGGAACCGAACTGGACGTCTGACATGTATTTGTTTTACCGTAGTGGCTATATGCATCCCACAAATAGACTAGTGGATATATGCATCCCACAAATAGACTAGTGGATATATGCAGCCCACAAATAGACAGGTTGTTAAAAAATAATTAATTGCATGCGATTGCACAGCAACGAAAGCGAAAGGAGTGTTCAGGCTGCTGTTTATCATGTCAAGGCTCTCTTCATTCCCATTCTTACTGCAGCAGGATTGTGCAAGCTGATATGAGATTCTCAGCCATGTAGTGCCTACCTTGCCGTGTAGGCATCGCCCGGATTAGACTCTCAGAAATGTAGTGCCCTGTAAGCTGCCCGGATTGGACTCATAGCCATGTAGTGCTGTGCTAGCGTGACACATATTTTCTCTGTATACACATGTACATGACACATATTTTCTCTGTATACACATGTACATGAAACATATTATCTTTGTTTTTCCATGTACATGACACATATTATCTTTGTATGTCCATGTACATGACACATATTACCTCTGTATACCCGTACACATGGCGAACATTACATTTAAGAGTTCCAATGACGTGCGGTGATATGGTTGTTTCATCAGAAGAAATCACTCCAATACTTGTTTCTTTATATATTTATCAATATTGCTCTAGTTATATTTTGTGCAAATTTATTTTTAATATAAATATATTTTAAATATTGCTCAAATAATAACAATTCCAATGTTGCTCAGTCATATTTTGTGATCCCCACATTAAATTTTAATATTGCTCAAATAGAAAAAATTTCAATATTGGATATTTTGCGGCCCTCAATCACATTTTTAAATAAACGAACAATCGCCATAAATGATTTTTTCCCCATAATATTACGCAGAAATCCATCGGAATTTTAATTCGACTTTATATTATCCATATTGTAACTGTATTCAACATAATATTTTTCAAGTATTGTTGAAATATTTGCAAAACATTTTATTCATATTAGAAAATATACTGTTATAGTGTAAGTCTGTTAGAAATGTAATTTATTTCAGAAGTTATCTACATTATGTAAAACTACCTTTCTTTACAATACAAATATTTAATTGATTACTTACCGAGAATTTTAAACAAAACTATACATATTATATGTGTCCCTCCAATACCTTTACAATTTGCAATGTGACCCTCTGCACAAAAAGTTTGCCCACCACTGTTCTAGGTGATTAGGACATCCAACTCACCCATAAAACCTAATTTGTCGCCTTTTACGACATGCATTGCAAGTAATACCGTTCATATTCGATGTGCTCCTTTATGTTACGCGACAGAACATGGAAATCTGATTTACAACTTTTTTGAACTTTGATTTTATTCACATGACACCAGTAAATAATTTATCACAATAGTATAATACACGTAAAGTATGGCAATATTAGCATAATATGCGTAAAGCATGTCAATATTACACGTGAAGTATAACACTATTAGTATAATGCACGTGAAGAATGGCAATATTAGTGTAATACACGTGAAGTATGGCAATATTAGTGTAATACACGTGAAGTATGATATTATTAGTATAATACACGTGAAGTATGATACTATTAATATAATACACGTGAAGTATGACAATATTAGAGTATAATACACGTGAAGTAGGAGAATTTTAACGTACTTCTTGATTGGATCTTAAATTGAAGGAGTATACCTCAGGTATCTTACTAACAGCATTGCTTCAGATGTGTATGTATGTTTGTATGTGCTTACATTATCTGACCCGTTTCATGTGTATCTGTGACTGTCTCCATTGTCCTATTAGTTTCATATGTATGTGTGTGTGTGCGTGTATGTGTGGAGGTGTGCTTGTGTGTGTGAATATATGTGTGTCTCCATTGAATACCTTTTTCATGTGTATGAATATGGCCGTCCCCATTAACTTGTCTGTTTCATGTATATGTTTGTAAAAGTGCATACATATATTACATAAGGTAAACAACCAAAACATCATTAAATCGACAGGAAGTTACGTCACCTGCTATGAATAGCTCTCGGATTGGAGAAGAATCTAAGAGATTGAAGGAGATTTCTGTGTTGGAATTCTGACAATTCTTGTTGATGCCTCCAGACGTTACGCCTGGGAATTTGAGATGTTAAATTAAGCTACTGTTGAGTGTGAGGTTTAGTTAGCAGGATCATCATATGCTGCAAGGAGAATGGCAGCTTTATTTTTTGACTCGTATGTTCATTGTCTCGTAGTAGTCACCGTTAACTTGTCTTGAAAACTAGAAATTACACAGTGACTATGATAAGTAGGGTTTTGTAATAATGTACGGCATTGAAACATTAGAGTCAATATTTGTCCTAAACAGTTTCACAAAGGTATTCTCGACACATAAGCGGTATCTGGACAAATAATGATACTAGTGGAGAGTAAATAATAGAGTATCAGCTTGAAGCTCATCCTAGATTATTCTTAATTCTTGATTAGAAACTGGCCTCACAGCACGTGGGGCATTCCCATACGTGATCCGCCCTCTGTTCCAGCATCCACTCGACTCGATGGTGTTTCGAATCTAATGTTGCCGAAACAGACGTCGACATCAGGACACAACTCTGGCCCTTGCGATAGGTTTCTTTGTTGTTTCGCCATTCATGCCGTGACCGTAACTAGTTCAAGCACAACTTCGGCCTGTCAGAACAACATGGTAACTGTTATCGTTCCATGAAGCTTCTATAAGAAGATAACTTCAAAATAAAGGCATGTCATCTACTAAGGTTTTCTGTTGCATGGTTGGTTTGTCTAGTGAGCCGTTGGTGAGACCCACAGACGCAACCGCATGCGACAGCTCATCCTAACCACCATAGAACTTCAACTAGATGAAAGTTATATGAACACAAATCACAGATGATATTGGTTATGGACTGCTCATTTCACTCCGTACAAACTCAGAAGTGCTCAATCTCCCCCATAAAAGTGTCAAGGTGCTTGCATGCATATAGTTCATGCATCTTTCTGGATAAAAGCACGTCTCTCTTTGTATTGTGCAATCGCTATGGCTTTCTTGTGTCACATATCCTTTATCCATTCTCAACTTAGCGACTACATATGCGTGTTTATGCAATCCTGTCTACATTACCACGAGAACCCGAATGTTCAGAACAGTAGATCCACGTGTGGAGATTGGAAGAAGTTTGAGATGGCATCCATTCATAGCGACACTGGCTCTCGTACATTTTTCACACATGCACTGGGAGTCAGACACGTTAACTGTCCTAGTAAATGAAGTCTGATAGAGTCATTGGGGGTCTACTGCAAAAGCTTCAAAATCCAGCTTCATGCTGAAAGAAGTTGCATTGTATGGCCGATTGTATTCCGCGACTGATTTAACACCAATGATATATATAAAACGCCAGCTAGATTGATCACATCGACGGATATAAAACCCCAGCTGGAATGATCACATCGACGGATAGAAAACCCCAGCTAGATTGATCACAACGATGGATATAAAACCCCAGCTAAATTGATCACAACGATGGATATAAAATCCCAGCTAAATTGATCACATCGACGGATATAAAACCCCAGCTAGATTGATCACAACGATGGATATAAAACCCCAGCTAAATTGATCACATCGCCGAATATAAAACCCCAGCTAGATTGACCACAACGACGGATAGAAAACCCCAGCTAGATTGATCACAACGATGGATATAAAACCCCAGCTAAATTTATCACAACGATGGATATAAAACCCAGCTAGATTGACCACAACGATGGATATAAAACCCCAGCTAGATTGATCACAACGACGGATAGAAAACCCCAGCTAGATTGATCACAACGATGGATATAAAACCCCAGCTAGATTGATAACAACGATGGATATAAAACCCAAGCTGGATTGATCACAAAGATGTATATAAAACCCTAGCTAAATTGATCACAACAATGGATATAAAACCCCAGCAAAATTGAACATAACGTCGTACTTAACCATCTGAGTCTCTGATGTCATCAGATACACATTAATTTATGTCCACATTTCCATGAAACCAATCACCGCATTCTCTTCGACGTGTAATTATGATTTTGTGCATATGTATTGCTATGGGTTACTTCAGTTTTTTTTACAATATCATAATATTCTTTACGCATCTCCCTGATTTGTCTTAAATATTTACTTCTCATAGTTACTAAATGTGGCTTCCTCACAAAACGCTTCTGCTTCTTGTATGAAAATTAGTTTTAGAAATGTGAATGTCGTTTTTTTCCTGTATACATTTTCAATTTTAAATAAACATTAATGTCAAAGCTTCTGTGCAATCCAAAAGTCTATGAATTTCTTTTAATTATTTTCTTCATCGAAATTATCTACAACATTTTTTTCGTCCTCTCGTTTGTTATTTTTTTTAAATTATAGTTATCTTGGCGTAACTACCTTGACAGTGTGAAATACTATGAAAAAGAGTTCTGCGTCGCACCTTTTGTGAAACATATTTGTACAATCTCATAGTTATACTTTTTAGTGTAATGAGATTACCTTTCAAAGACATGTTTATAATAAAGTTGTAAATGCTGCTTTATGTAATTATTTACAAAAACATGATATGTTGAAGACATCACAATAAAAACATGTCTAATATGAGATACACCTTTGAGGAAAATTACATTCTGCTATTATTTTAATATAATGAACTATGAAATCTCTAAACAAAATGCTTACTTAACGTGTCAAGCATGTAAATATTAATTGACGTTCTAAGATCGTGCTATTCTATGCATAAAGATGCTTACTATAAACATTTAACAGTAATATAATGTAATCAATGATGACGTCTTCGTATTTCATCGTGCTTTTAATTGGCTAGTACATTCACACTTTGATTAACAGACAACGAATAGCAGGAGAGCAAAATACAACAATAAACAAATAATACGCAATTATCTTCATTGATAAAGTATACGGTAATGTGTAATGTACACCCGTCTATTATTCCGACTATCAAAAGAAATGTATTGCTCCCTTAAAAACGGTATTCATAGCGACTGCTGCGATAAATCCCATCAATGTAGATAATAATTAATCATAATTATGTAGCTTGGTTAAGAAATAATGCACTCATGCAAAATATGAAGCCTATACGTTCAGTAATCACGGAGAAAATAGAGAATATCGATGGAAAACTATTTATGAACGCACTATCTTGTCTTATAGCAGAGACACAAGTAGTCAAACCGTATATTGATCGGCATAAACTAGAGGGGACGAATACTTTCTAATATATAGGATCCTGAATATGCAGCGATGGAAAATGCAAAAGTAAAAATATTAAAGATATCAATGCATATGATTTTAGTTGGATATGTCAAGGCTAAATTTAATGTGGATAAACAACATCAGTTGTGTTACGTATCAGCATCAGCTGTGATTCTGCTCGATGATCAGCTTTCCTCGTTTGCAGGTATTCCACATGCGATGATATTCATTACACAGTAACTTTGTGCTGATTTTTTGTTTGGTCTGCAGTATTTGCAGGTCTGGTAGATTTCTGAACTGGAACGATTGGAGTGCTGAACTTGAATGTCAGTAAGACTACTGATCCAAGATTAATGATTAAGTATCAGTTACAAACAGGGATTTATGCACTGTAACTATGACATAATTTTCCTGTTTGTTTATTTCCTATATCCTTAACAGTGTATGGGTACTCTAGGTACATTACTCGTCCTCCATTTTTCACTGCATTCTCCGCTAACCCATCTCTGTATATGCTGATCCATATTTCAGTTTGATATTCATCATCCAGGAGATTGAGAGTAACTGTCTTATACTGTAAACTATTCTGTTCATTCTTAATGAAAATATTTTCAACCTTAGTCAGGATATGAATAGATAATCCACTATCATCTCTCCAAGGTGTGTGCTCTGGTACATACATTATGAAGCTAACAATGGCAGGCAATTCTGATATTTGGGGGAGGGGGGATATAAATATGCACACTAATTTCTCTGTGCCAAACCTGACTGTTCTCGTTATGTGCCTATATGAATCGAATAACTTTCTTCGCAGCGATCGCACATCCATTTCTATCACAGATAGGGAATATTTAGTTCGATCACATTACCATTGCATACAGCCGAATAAAGTGCAATAGACCGCATTTCGCAGACATTTTCAACGGAATGTTTACTTCGATTATACTCTCGACTATGCTATTTTTATATTCATTTTTATCATATTTATTGACATCTACACTACAAGGAACAGAAAGACACATCCTGTACTGACGTATGCGATGACTTGTTTACCGGATACTTGTAATTTACGGAAAACGTATTCGACCTTTTTTTTGTTCAATGTATTCCTTTTTAACGATACTAGAACCTACTGCAGCCACAAAATCGTCCTTCTCCTAAGAGGGCAGCCTTTAACAGCTATGTCTGCTACAAGTAAACAGAGACTCCCTTGTAATAGAAGAGTTGCCGTCCAAGGTTAATGTTACTACAAGATAGCAGGGTTATCTTCTCTCAGAAGATGTTTCATTTCCAGAGATAATGTTTCCCAAGACATCAGGCATTGTATTCCTTCTCTTAGAAAAGTTGCCTTAAAATGTTGAGTTTGTCACATGGAATGATAGTTATTTTTTCATGAAATTCTGAATTTGAAGAGCAAGCTTCCACACAACAGCATCAATTTCTTTCGCATAGAGAGGCTGCATTCCAACACTGGTTTTGGGATTACAGCAGGGGTCTCCTTCTCCTAGAAGAGATACATTTCAAGACACAGTTCTAATAGAGAAGTTGCTTTACGTTGTTGGAGATTAAAATAATATTTTTCTATGATCTTCATGTGTACTCGATCACATTAACCAGACAGCACGCAGAATAACCACTAACCAGACAGAAATTTATCTTATTTTACTTGCATTATATCTGATCTATTTTCACTTTTCTCTGTCCACCTTTCCCTCCTTACATTATCTTCCCCTCATACCGTCTTCTTCCATGTCATGCTGCCCTATCTTTGCTTCCTTCGTCATCCATTCACTATTTTCCTTCTCACCTATTCTTTCCTTCCTATCACAACCATGTTTGTCTCTATGTAAGATTTGTTTACTGTGGTCTTTTGTTATCCTGATGACAGTTTTTTAGTCGAAACGTCGTCTGTCACTGAGTCTCGTTGTTAGGTTGTTTTACTGACTTATTTTGGTAACACTTATACCTATTTTTGTCTATTTTTATATTAACCAGACAGCACACAGGATAAACATAACCAAACACCCGCAGAATCAATACTAACGAGACCACACATTGCCTAAACACTAACCAGACAACACATTGCCTAAACACTAACACGACTACACATTGCCTAAACACTAACCAGACAGCCTGCAACATACTCAAAGTAACAACAAGAACACCGACTCCGATGCTTCTGAACTCTTTGAAAAAAATTGTTTTACTAATTCGATACCTGCTGTTGAACCATCCGGCCTCTTGAACTCTAAAATAATGGATCAATCTCTCTACACAATGGAGATATCCGAAGTTTCATGTTTCAAAACGTTGAAGATTCGGTTTTCTATTAGTGAAAAACGATTCAGTCAACTGCGGTCAGGAGCTGATCTTAGATATACACACACAAGTATACATATATATATATATATATATATATATATATATATATATATATATATATATATATATATATATATATATATATATATATATATATATATATATATATATATATATATATATATATATATATATATATATATATATATATATATATATATATATATATATATATATATATATATATATATTTAAACTCAAAGTATTGTGATGAGATAGAGATTAAAGTACGTCCATATTCATACAACATATTGCATATACGCCCATGTCTCATGTATGTACATGACACTCATTTACTGCACTTCCCTATGCACTATTAAGATATATATGGGTACAAACTTAAATATAACACATGAACACATACGAGGACAGTGGAGACATGTAACTACGATTACGAATCTACCCAATAAGAATTCACTTAGGACTCTAAATCTCTCTTAAGTGTAGATCGATTTTCACCTTTGTGAGAAGTTGATATTTTATCGGCTACATTGATCTTTTTCAATGGCCACTTATCGACTTGTGTGTACATGCCGTGATTTCAGAGCAGTAAACAAATCTGAGCGAGAAGGATTTAAAAGCTAGAGCGGACAATAGCAAGCTAAACCGTGCTACCTGACATATTGAATGATAAGGACAATAGATGCTTACGGTCTACTATTTGAGTATTTAGGGATTCCGGGAGTTGACCTATTGCTCGGGATGTCAAATGGTACTTTTCTAAAGGTAACGCAGGTGATCTCAAACATGTAAACAGTGTGAGACCTTTAAATATTTATTAAAGGTGTGAGAAAATCATTGTCTATCCTGAGGTGAAAACTAGATGATAGCACCCACATTTGCCGTTAAGCGAAGGTGTGAGAGATTTAAGTTTTTGTTCAAGGCCAGATGTGATGCCTGAGTTGTACCGAGACCGTGTTTATGAATGTTATGCCATGGGTGGTCGTGATGTTATCTCTTTCTCGGTCTTTCCTATGATCTGTATCCAGCTGATCATTTGTTATTAACTCTCAGTGGTAATTAGCTTGGGTCCATTCTCATGTGACCAAACCACGTTATCTTCTTACATTCTATATTGTCCATTCTCATAAGGTGACCAAACCACGTTATCTTCTTACATTCTATATTGTCCATTCTCATAAGGTGACCAAACCACGTTATCTTCTTACATTCTATATTGTCCATTCTCATAAGGTGACCAAACCACGTTATCTTCTTACATTCTATATTGTCCATTCTCATAAGGTGACCAAACCACGTTATCTTCTTACATTCTATATTGTCCATTCTCATAAGGTGACCAAACCACGTTATCGTCTTACATTCTATATATTCGATACCGGGCATTATTCCTACGCTTTTTCTAATATCCTTGTTTCTTACACTAAGTTATTCTGATTTATCGCAATAATTAATCTTCGCTACATAATTATATATCCACTGTTGTTTACCAGATTCACTGCTCACTCTCCCTATGATGCTATGTTAAATTCCACAGTATCGCTCCTATCTGTTGCACACTTGTTCACCATGGTATGTCTGATATCATTTCTCTTCGCAAAGCTCAAAGTCTTCTATACGCAGCAGTAAATTGGGAGGTTTTTTTGTCTGCGATATTAGCAACTCTCACTCATTAGATTATAATTATCATTATTTGATTTCATAATCAATCAATAATGAACCTCCACGCGGTGCACCCTGGAAACAGAAATATAGCAGCTAGAGGTGATTCTGGCCAAATCATTTGGGGATCGTGTCCGAGAATGTGGAGGTAGCAGATGGAAAGAGATTTGACTGCACAAGAGACAGACAATATCTCCGACACCACCAGCATCACCACATATAGCGACACTGTCGACATACAGTGAAGCTAGTCAGTCCAGTCCGAATATTGGAGGGGCGGCCAATGTAAAATGCACGTAAAGGTAGATGCATGGCGAGAGACAAATATATTTCATACAGAGTACAATGAAACAATGAAAGGGCAGAACAGCGCTAGAGGGTAGCGCGAACTGCAAATAGAAAGTGAAAAGTTCCTAGGAAAGGGGAACTACAAGCCCCGTCAGCTCGAGACGAGCTTCTAGTTACATGTGTTCCTTACAGGCAGAGACCCAGACCCATCCATTGGCGTTTGGTAAAGCTAGAAGACCTAATCCAACTCTAATGTCGAGCCTTCCTAAACCGGAAATATGCTCGCGAAGAGAAAGGGTTCTGTACCCGATGGGCTTAGGCAAGAAAGGGACAACGATGGTAGTCCTGGCCTAACTCTACTGTCAAGGTTTCCTATACCGGAAGTACATTTGCAGAGAGAAAGGGTTCCGTACCCGATGGGCTCAGGCACAAAAGGGACAATGATTTAGCCCTGGCCCAACTCTACTGTCAGGTTTTCCTACATCGGAAATACACTTGAAGAGAGAAAGGGTTCAGTACCTGATGGGCTCAGGCGCTATTGGGACAAGGACGCTCAGCTCGAGAACGCCTTGTTCTCAAACGCGTGGTGTGAGACTCGAACTTGGACAAGTGGTACACGATGTCGGTGAACGACACCTCGGCTGCTAAGAGGGCGAAAGAGCCAGGGTCCAACTCCTCTGTTGAGTTCTTCCCCTTAAGGAACCAGGCTCACGGATGCGAAACGGTTCAGTACCCAATGGGCACAGGCACAGCACGTCCAATTACACGAGGCAAGTTCATAGACAGTGGAACACCTTGTGCGAGTCAAACGAGAGCAAAAATCGTCTGGGCGAAGAGTCGCCACTACGCGTGCCTGGAGACAGATGTAGAGTCAGTCACAGGCTAAGGGTAGCCCACCCGAATTGTCATGGCATGCCGAAATCGGATGTGCTAGGCCTACAAGGCGCATAACGGTGGCACAACGTAATCACGCTCCCGGCGGAAATCGCACGGATATCCGTGATGGTTACAATGAAGCGAACGCAAAACAAACAAACAATAATCAATCAATCAAGTGCCATGCCGCGTGGAGTAGCCAATCATGCTTCTCCACAACTCTATGTCTCTTGTGTTATTCAGTTGGCGACCTCTTTTTGTGCCACAGTGACAAACCATCCAAACATTTCTTTATTTGTCTTCCTCTGTCTCTTCTCCCCTGAATTTTTCCTGTGGTTACTAGATGTTCCAATTGTACTTTTCTCATCGCGTGTCATAAAAATCTTGATTATCTTTTTCTAATGTTCGCTATAAATTGTCGCCATAAAATTTGATTTTATAAATCAAGTGGAATAAACTGTAGAACTACATTATACAAAACTCACTTCTCACTGGCGAAGGGAGGTGGTGTGGTAATTGTGATAACAATACGTAAATTTAAAGTTTCCATAACCAACATACAACTTTCATAACAATATGTAAGCACAATCAATATACAACTTTCATACCAATATGTAAGCGTAACTAACATACACATACTACAACAGCTTGTAAGCATTACCGATTTTACAACTATCATAATATCATGTATGTATCACCAACTTTACAACTATCATAAAATCATGTATGTATCACCAACTTTACAACTATCATAAAATCATGTATGTATCACCAACTTTACAACTATCATAATATCATGTATGTATCACCAACTTTACAACTATCATAATATCATGTATGTATCACCAACTTTACAACTATCGTAACAGAATGTAAGCATTACCAACTTTACAACTATCCTGTAAGCATAATCAACTTTACAACTTTGATATGACCACATATAAGCACATACAACTTTACGGCATTCAGGTAGCTGAAAAAAGAGTGGTGCTTCATATTAAAACTGCAAGTGTGATATATATTATAATTTAAAAAAATCATAGTCGTGTATCATGTCAACATTTGTGGTTTACAGAAAACATGGATATCATGCCATATGGATACAGATAATTAAATTGATGTCGTAATGGCATTTGGTAGTTCCCCACTATTGATACAAAATAAAGAAAACCAGCGTTCTATATCTATCTATCTGTCTTTCTGTCTGTCTATCTGTCTGTCTGTCTGTCTGTCTGTCTGTTTGTTTGTCCTGTCCTGTCCTGTCCTGTCTGTCTGTCTGTCTGCCTGCCTGCCTGTCTGTCTGTCTGTCTGTGGATTGGTGGGTCGTTCGCTCTGTCTGTCTGTCTGCCTGCCTAGCCGTCCGTCCTTCTGTCTGTCCGTCTGTCTGTCTGTCGTCCGCCCGTCCGTCCGTCCGTCTTTCGGTCCGTCCACCTGTCCGTCCGTCCGGCCTCCCGCCCGTTGTGATTTGTTCTGATACTCCTGTTGTTCTAAACTTGCTTTGGCTTTTTTGTATAATGCTTTGATGTTGTGTAGTAGTTGTCTCTTGATTTCATATTTTGAGCTCTTCCCATAGTATGTCTCTATTCTGTGGAACTCTTGTTCTTGGTCGATAAAGATGATGTTTAGCTTTTTTTCATATTCAATAGCTTTTTCGTGTAGTTGTCTCTGGGTAAATAGTGCCTCTGTGCATCCTTCTCCTCTTTTGAAGCCAAATTTGATCATCTTCGTTGTTGTTCAATGATGTGTCTTGTTTGTTTTATTCTAGTATTTTAACGCATATTTCTCAGAGTGGCTGAGTAATGAAATGTCGCGATAACCTTCACATTCTCCTTTGTTACCTTTGCTTTTCCATATTGGAAATATACTTGAATTTTGCCAGTCATCTGAAACTGTATTTTCTTCTCATGCTGTCCAAAATATTATGTTCAGTCATTTCAGACCTATCTCTCTCTGAACGTTTTAATTGCTTCGTTTGGTACTCCATGCACTCCTGGTGATTTATATTTGAGGCTGTTTTTAATTTTCTGTTTTAATTACTTGGTATAGTATCACTGTCTCAGGTGATTCTTGGTCTTCCATTGTGTATGTGTATTCTACTGTAGTATTCGGGTTGTATAGTTCTTGGAAGTTTTTCTTTCATCTGTTTTTTTTTTCTTTCAGTGCATTTAAAAATGGCGTTTTTAGCGTTTTTAACTCTTTAGTGTTTATTATTGTCGTGGGATCATATCTTTTTTCTCTTGTTCTTATTGAGTTCACGTTCTTAAAAATATTCGTGGGCGTGTCCTACATATGTGGACTAGACGTTTCCCGTATTTAGTCCATGTTTTTTTTTCTTTTTTTTGATCGCATGTTTTCTGGCCGTCTTGTATAGTCGTGTTTTTTGTTTGAATTGTGTGTTGAAAAATTATTTTTGTTTTTAATGGCTTCAGTACGTCTTCGCTACACCAGGTTGTCTTCTGTTTCTGTACTGTTCTTTATTAACCACATATATCTGTAATATTTTTTTATGATATGTTCTTTGAATGCCTCCCATTCTGTCTCGAGGCTATCAGTTCGTTCAGGTAGTAAAAAGTATGCCTCAGAGATCTCTTGTAATAGTGCACTTTGAACTGTGTCCTCTTTTAGTTTTTTTTCCAGATTTAGGATAGGTTCCTTTTCCTCTCTTCTTATTTCTTGATGTATTATTCCTGTTTGGAGTATGTTTTCACTCAGTATGATAGGTCTATGGTCGGTATATATGTGTATGCTTGGTCTAATCTTTTCTTGTCTGTGATTTCTTTGATTTGTTTCTATTTTCTGATGATGTAATGGATATGGGATGCCTGTTGCAAGTTGTCCCATTTGCACCCACATTTAGTATGAATTTAGTATTAAAGTATGCCACTCAGAATTGTCGATGGACAGCTATTATTGCTAGATTCGCCCGTGTGTTGCCGGGTCCCGGTATGGGAGCAAAGAACAGCAACCCTGTTTACCTTCCATGCATGCCGTAAAAGGCGACTAAGGAGGTTATGGAATGGAGTTGGCTGTCCCATCCCATATAGGGTCAGTGACCCAAAGCCATGCTGAAGTCGGATGTGTCTTGCCGAAAGGCGCAGATATCGCAGCAATGCTGTAAATCATGACACAAAGCATGTCGTTCTCCACCTACATCCTACTAATCTGCAGGAGTTTAAGAACAAACGCAAAAGAAGAAGATTGTTAGATTAAAGTATGCCACTCAGAACTGTCGATGAACGGCCATTATTGTTAGATTAAAGTATATGCCCTTCAGAAAATGTTTCAAGAGTTTATATACCTTTGCATTATGAAGACCGTCATTTAATCTCGACTTGGGTACATTTTCTCTGTATTGTGATTTTTTTTTAAAACCAGCCTTCCATTAAGTCATTGTATACATCCTTATATCTTACAGTGTATATGTATAACGTATGTTACACCATTGTATAAGTAGCATCCAATAATAAACTGCAACCATTTGGATATATCTGTATTGGCCGGCGTATTACCTCCTAGTCCATCTGACCACACGCCTTTAATACGGCTACTTCAATTAAGTAAAATGATTCTCTAACTTATTGATCGTCAACAAGTAAGAGTCAATTCATGTGGCGATCAATGCCATTACATTCACATACATTGACAATATAAAATACGAACAGTAAGGACGATAGTATACATCCTTGTTGAACTCCATATTTGATATAAACTGTCTGTATTCGTTCTCAGTGCGCACACACTGTTTGTGCAAACATTTAAGCAAGCATTGTTAAAATTCATATGAACCTCATATTGTTCTATTGTATTTTGCAATTGTTTTCTGCCTACTCAATCGATCGCGTTTTCTTGATCAACATACGCGACAAGCTGAACATTGGTCATGCTAAATTGCCTTATCTATTAGTTATTTAGTTATTTAAGTGTGAAGAATAAATGAGTACAGCTCTTGTACTTTCTCAGCCTCATTTAAGATTCATTCAGCTGTGATTTCTATGTTGGAGAAAATCACTTATTTTCTCTAAGATTGCACAACAAATTGTAGAGTGCCTCGGTGTGCAATATTCCACTGAATGTACAAAATCGTTTGAACTGCATTTTTCCCAATTGGAGACTATAACATATATCCACCCTTCTGAAGTTTCGTGCTTGATATTAAACACATTCATGGTTTCCACGTTTTAATCCTTCTTTAATTCATTTCATAATTACAGCATGTAGTCATAGTGACTTTCTGTGTAGGTCGTTTTCCCATGCTTCATTTTCTCTTTGAACGTGTTATATTGATTGCAATGAATGTATGCTCTCTTTAATTGTGTGCTACTTTTTTCACAGCATAACCGTTCTCTAAACGTGTGTGGTAATTTATTGACAGTGTTAATGTCCACATAAAAAACTTTAATACTACCAACAACTACACATCGCCTTTATCTACCAAGAAAAGGTATTTGACAGAATTGACAAAGAAAAGCTGTGGCTAATATTGGAGGTACATGAAGTACATAGGCAGTTATTGACAAATACTAACATTACACATAAGAGTGTTATAAAAAATTTGCCAAAGCGTAATCAGAACTAGCGAGAGCATGGCAGATCCATATGAAATTTAAAAAGGAGTCAAACAAGGCTGCTTGTTATCACCACTTCTGTTAACATAAATTAACTAAAGAAAAAGATCCAAGATACGAAAACATCACTGCATATACACAAACTTTAGAGCGCAGCTCCTCAAAGGAGCTGCCATTTTCAGATAATCAATGTTTAATTTACCAACCAGAAAATGATTTACGACGACATACAAATATGCTTCGCTTCATACAACCTACGAACAATACAACATCAAATTAAACACTTCTAAAATAGACACGAAGTTATGAATTTATGTAGAACACCAGACCAGTTAAATGTATGTGTCAATTATTAAAAAACAAATCAGGTCTCAGGGTTCAAATATTTATTACGCGTCCTTACAGAGGATGGCAAACTCGATAGTGAAATCAAAACAAGTTGCCAGAAAGAAAATGCTGTAACTTACCAACTGTAGCCAATACTGAAACATTCAGCAATCTGCATAGTGACAAAATATGACAATTGATAAAAAATATTTATGTACCAACTTTGGGTCACCAATGTAAACATGGCTGATGACAAATACGCTATGAATAAAAAAAAAGATTACATCGTGTGATATCAGATTTATGAGGAAAGCTATGCATGCCACCAGAAGAAACCGTCGAAGTAATGGAGATATAAGGAAATAAGTAACATGTCAAGAAATAACATGTCAAGAAATAACATGTCAAGAAATAACATGTCAAGAAATAACATGGTCATGTAATGACAATAATACATCGAGAACAGAAAACCAAGTGATTTTGACCACTTCATTAGAATAGAACATAAGCAACTAGTCATTGATTATACAATAACAGAAGCTGGGGTTACAAGAAACCAAATTCTAGAATGGTGGAGACTATCAGAAATATCTTAAAGAGACACAGGCTAACCATGGCCATTGCAACTCAACTTATCAAAGACAAGGAAATATAAACCGTCCACCCCATTCCCTCCCGCTCCTCCCCCAGACGCTAACAGCATACGTGGAAAAGACAATGGATGGATAGAATGTTCTATAATTGTAATATGATTTCATGCTTGGTTCTGTAGATGCGAAATACAGAGCGCGTCTGTGACGTCCAATGCACCGGATTCGAATCTCACCGCAAGCAAGTGTGCATCAGGACCGTTCAGAAATCAATTGCAAAGTGCGAAACGTATATATACTGCATAGAAAAATCACTATAGCCAAATAATGCTGGTTAATTGTTTCATCCTGAATAGATGCCGGGTTGATGGTTACGTCCTGAATAGATGCTGAGTTCATGGTTACGTCCTGAATAGATGATGGGTTATTGGTTACGTCCTGAATATGATATGGAACAATACAGAAGGGAAAATCCAGAAGAGAAAATAGACAATAAATGGGAAAGCCTAAAGAAAAGTATTCAAACATCAAGTAAAAATTTACCAACAATAAATACCAAGAACAAACAAATATGGATGACAGCTGAAATATTAGAGAAAATGACAGAAAGAAAGAAAGCTAAAAATACGCCAAAATACTCAAGTATAGACAAGGAGATACGTAACATGTGCAGAACAGCGAAAAAACAATGGCTAGAAACAAAATGCAGTGAAATAGAGATGTCCATACAACAGAAGACAAAATTAATGCATAAGAAGATAAGGCTGATCACAAATAAGAAAAATCATATAAATGGGGGTGGCTGCATTAAAGATAAAAATGGTAAAATAATATTTGATAAAACAGAAGCACTCACAAGATGGGCAGATTATGTAACAGAACTGTTTGACGACCAACGGAACAAAAAACCAACAATACACAACAATGATGGACCAGCAATACTGAAATCAGAAGTAGAACATGCAATAAATTCAATAAAATGTGGAAAAGCTGCAGGCTCTGACAACATAACAGCAGACATAATAAAAACTCTAAATGAATTTGGTGTAGATACTATCACAGAAATTTGCAATGACATATACGAAACAGGCCATATACCTAAAGACCTAACATCATCAATAGTCATACCACTACCTAAGAAGCACAGGGCTGTGGACTGTACAGAATATAGAACAATAAGTCTAATGAGCCATCTAACTAAAATACTTCTCAAGATAATACATGAAAGAATTAAGAACAAGATAGACATGGAGGTCGGTGAAGAACAATTCGTTTTTAGGAAAAACAAAGGAACTAGAGAAGCTATACTGAGTATCCGGCTAGTGATAGATAAATATATAGAAGTCCAAAAAAGTATCTATATTTGCTTCATAGACTACAGCAAGGCCTTTGACAGAGTCCAACATGAAAAATTAATCAAATGTCTTCAAGAAATAGGCATAGATGGAAAAGACATCAGGCTGATTAGAAATATATATTGGGAACAAACTGCATCAATAAGGTGTGAAAACAGCTACTCTCCATACATAGAAATAAGAAGAGGGGTAAGACAAGGATGAATGTTATCACCAAGCCTATTTAATATCTACACAGAGAATATCTTTAAAAATATAGAAGAAACACCAGGACTCAAGATCAATGGGAAAATAATAAACAACATTAGATATGCAGATGACACTGTTATTTTAGCAGAAAGTGAACATGAACTACAAAGACTACTAGATCAAGTCAATAAATCAAGTAATGAATATGGACTGGATAAAAACATTCAAAAAACAAAAACCATGATAATCTGCAAAGACACAGAAGAACAGGAGATAAACATAAACATACAGGGAGAGAAACTACAACAGGTAAAACAGTATCAATATCTTGGTCACATAGTCATAAATGATGGCAGATGTGAAACAGAAGTTAAAAGGAGAATAGGAATGGCTAAAAGTACCTTCAATGACATGAGGAAAATATTAACATCTAAACAAATTACAAACAAGTTAAAAATGAGAATTATAAAATGCTACATCTATTCCATATTAATGTATGGCTCAGAAACATTGGCACTAAATAAACAATTAGAAGACAAAATTGATGCCTTTGAGATGTGGGTATATAGAAGAATAGGGAGAACATCATGGAAAGAGAAGAAAACAAATAAAGAGGTGCTAAAGACACTTAATATGAAGAAAGAACTACTAAGAGAAATAAAGATCAGGCAAATAAAATACTTTGGACACATTAAAAGACATGACACTCTATTGAAGACCTTACTTGAGGGTAAAGTCAAAGGGAAGCGAGCAAGAGGTAGACAGAGATACAAGTGGGAGAGTAACATTACACGATGGACAGGTTACAGTCTAACAGTGTGCACCACCAAGACAAGAGACAGGAGATGTTGGAGATACGCTGCAGCCAACCTTCGTTGCGGAGACGGCACTTGATGATGATGATGATGAATATGATATACTACCAAATGTCATTTAATTATATTACATTGTTACTGTTCTAAATATTGTGTGGTAATTCTTTCCCATTATTACAGCTGTATATAGGTTATGCAGCAGGACCGCTCAGAAATCAGTGGCAATGTGTCTAACGTATTTATATTGCCTATGACATCACTTCAGGAAAACAAACGCTGGTGTGATGCTTTCGTTCTCAATAGAATATGTTAACAAAATGTTTTAATTATTTCACATTATTGCTGTTCCATGTATTGTGTGTTCAAGATTTCATATTGTTGCTGTTTCATGAATTGTGTGTTCAAGAGTTCACATTGGTGTTGTTCCATGTATTATGTGATCAAGATTTCACATTGTTGCTGTTTTATATAATTTTATATGGTTATGATTTCAAGTCATTACTATTATTTGTATTACTGATGATGTGTATTAAATAATTTAGCTATCGATCTGTCAAGTTGTCATTTTACTACCTTGCTTTCTTAATTATCTTAAATCGGTGAGGCAAAAAAAAGATTTGTAGTTAGGCGACTTGACCATATTACACCAAAAACAATATCCTGCATTTGTTAACTATATTTGTTGTAGTTGTGTTACATGGCAGGTTTTCATACGATTCATTATGCAGCAAAACTATGCAATAACTTCACATGCACATATGCAACAGAAGAAGATAATGTATACAGCCAAACATGAATTTATATGAACATATGAACATGAACATAGAATAAGATTGGCTCTTCACAACTATCCAAAACGAAAGTTGATATATTTTTAAAATAGAAAAAAGACACAGTGGGTTGGAAAGATCAGCCATAGAGGGAAAGTTTCCCGGGAGACAATAAGAGGCATGATATCGAGAACTGTGTGAATATAACACTAAATGAAGCAGCGTAGTAGTGATAACAATGTTCTGCAAATAATCGTCTCACAGACGAAGAAGCATCCTGGATATGTATGGAGATACGTGCACCTAACCACAAAACATATACCTGCGAATAAGTGCACCAAACCACAACACATATACGTGCGAATAAGTGCACCAAAATACAACACATATACGTGAGAATTGTTTGACATTGTTTGCTCTACATAGCTATTGTCCACGAATACTTCTTCTTCTTTAGTATTCATTCTCAAACTCCCGCTGGATCTCTCTTGTAGCAGGACAATGATCCAACTCAATGCAGGATTTACCTATAAGCTAAACAAACTATAGCATTGGGCCCCCGCTTTCTTTGGGAGCCCCTCAAAAATCATATTTGGCACTGACATATAATATCTGAACTTATAAAGGGCCCCTTATATATCGCAAATATAGTAGGGTCTTATAAAGTCTCAATCCTGCTCTGCTCCTATTAGATATCCGGCAGGAGGTAGTCCAGAGAATGGAAATGCATTGTCTCGACGTTTTATTTGCGTCAATGGCCCGACACGTCCGTTTTCGGGGGAGTTAACGAATACACAATTGAAGAATATTTGAAATTTATTGCCGTGTTCAGAAACAGAAGACTAGAATCCCATTTTTAGATGAATCAGAAAAAAATAGCATCTTTAATATCAAGAAACATATTTTTATTGAAACATCCTTCGAAATGATTAGACTGAAATGAGATATTTTCATTATGATTACACATATGACACTAGTGTTGTATGACAAGTTGGAAAGTTGAGTTGACGAGAATCGCGCATGATGTAAATAACTGGTTATATTTGTGATGGAGAACTTGGACAAATGACAGTCTAATATAACATAAGAGATCCGTGCATTACTGCGTGCAATCTTACCTGATCTGTGTTCATCATTGTTACTGGAGTGTTGAATTATTAATGCAGTTATGTTTTTCTTAAATTAGATTATGTTACTGTCCACATGTGTCCCTATACGCGCAGGTATGTGTGTCTGATAACGCAGTCGTGTATGTGTCTCATAACGCAGGAGCGTATGTGTCTGATAATGCAGACATGTATGTGCCTGAAAACGCAGGAGTGTATATGTGAGTGTTAGAGAAATTCGACTTGTGTGGCCGTATGTGCACACAAAAAGGGCAAGGTGGTCAATAACACATCATGATGATGATGTTATAATCACTTTGAAAGTGAGCAGGTAGCTTGTGACAGTGCATAAGCTTGTTGACAAAACCGTATGTCCTTCTGAGTTGAGTAACTGGTGTGACAACCGAAACCGTTATAGGTTTGTTGTATCAAAGGCATGGTTATATGAGGCAAACACGGGGATGGGTTATTGATGCGTGTTTACTGACCCAGGGGGGGGGGGCATTTCAGTGCGGAAATATCCCAGGATATTCACGTCCTGCCAGGAGTGTAGGTGGTACTTCTGTGACTACTAGTTCATCATTCTGTTGTCAGATCTGTAAGTACAGTGATATCTGTAGTGATTGTCGTTTTCAAATCAGAAATTCCTTGCCATATAGCAGTCTGCTTAAAAAGAACAAATGTGTAATGTCTATTTGCATGCATCTCTTCGTCGTCCATGGTGATCATTTGCCAGAAAATAAAAGTATTTTCTTCTTCTTTCGTTCGCTAATAGTGTCTATATCTGCGATGTTGTTTCTTGTATAAATTAGACAGTGTTTTCCATATCTTGTTTTGCATCATAAAGTTTAACACTCATTGCTGTATCAGAAGGCTAGTATGTGCACCCTAATGTTTCATAGTTTGCACATTCTTCAAGGATATGTTCTGAAGTCTGGTTGGCTTGCCCACATGTATACTTTGCTGTTATGCCAATTTTAAATTATGTATACATATGCATGTTTTGTCTATTGTGTCCAGTTCTGAATCGAAATATGATGACCTGCCCATGCCTGTTAATTAGATAGCATCGTTCCGTGAAGATAAGTTAGGCTTCTGTTGTGCATTAATCATGGATTTTCTATGGTGACATCTGATGGGTACATCAGGTTGTCGCATGTTAAAACCCGCCTTAGGTAGTTGACCATCTCTTTCATCTCCTGCTATTCCACAGTGTGATGGAATCCAATGCAGTATAACTCTACAACGATGTTACAATATGGACATTGCCTCATTTATCTCTGGTAGTTTATTGTAACTCTACACCGATGTTACAATATGGACATTGCCTCTTTTATCTCTGGTAGTTTATTGTAACTCTACACCGATGTTACAATATGGACATTGCCTCATTTATCTCTGGTAGTTTATTGTAACTCTACACCGATGTTACAATATGGACATTGCCTCTTTTATCTCTGGTAGTTTATTGTAACTCTACACCGATGTTACAATATGGACATTGCCTCTTTTATCTCTGGTAGTTTATTGTAACTCTACACCGATGTTACATTATGGACATTGCCTCTTTTATCTCTGGTAGTTTATTGTAACTCTACACCACTGTTACAATATGGACATTGCCTCTTTTATCTCTGGTAGTTTATTGTAACTCTACACCGATGTTACAATATGGACATTGCCTCTTTTATCTCTGGTAGTTTATTGTAACTCTACACCGATGTTACAATATGGACATTGCCTCTTTTATTTCTGGTAGTTTATTGTAACTCTACACCGATGTTACAATATGGACATTGCCTCTTTTATCTCCGGTAGTTTATTGTAACTCTACACCGATGTTACAATATGGACATTGCCTCTTTTATCTCTGGTAGGTTATTGTAACTCTACACCGATGTTACAATATGGACATTGCCTCTTTTATCTCTGGTAGTTTATTGTAACTCTACACCGATGTTACAGTATGGACATTGCCTCTTTTATCTCTGGTAGTTTATTGTATTGTTGTGTTTCTAGTACTGATATTACACCTGTAAGTATTACAATAGAGTGTGATATCCAGACCGATGTTAAACGTTTCTCTGCAGCTACATGAATAGCTTTTTACTTCAGAGTCAGAGTTGGTACAGTAATTCCCCGTTGGTATAGATATGGTATGTGTATTCTACGTATAAACCACTTTCCCCATTTCTTACTGCATTCTGTGCTGATCCATCTGTATACACTCTAATCCATAGATCACTTTCATAGACATTATCGAGGAAGATGAAGGCTGCTACCTTTCTTTGTAAATTGTTCTTTTTTTCATTTCCCACACACATCTACTATTGTTGTTTGGATGGTGACTGGTAGGTATGTTTGTTTTTCCCACTGGAAGATGGGGTAAGTCTCTCTTTCCCTTCAGAGAACCATGGACATTTTATCCAATTGGGCGGACAGATGTTTTGTAAGTATCAATTTAGAGAAGTCAGAAACACCTTTTTTATACTTTCACTGAAACAAAGAGCAAGAAACATGTAAATAGAACAATCTTAAAGGTAGATTACCAAATCACCTATCTTGGTTTAACATGTGATGCCAAAATGATATGGAAACATCATATCAGCAAAGCAGAAACAAAGGCTAGAAGGAAGATATATATACTAAGGACACTGAGTGTGAAAACGTGGAACGGTAATGAAAAATAATTCAAAAATGTATAACAGCAAGATCACACTTGGATTATAGCTCTAGAGCATGGAGTTCATCAGCAAACACAACACTACAGAACTTATATAAAGTACAGAACCAATCACTTGTAATTATCACAGTTTGACTTCTTCTTCTTTCTGTCCTCATGTACCTTTCGGTGTTGAGAGGAGAGTGAGTGCACGGTCTTTTGCCCTTCTATTTGCCTCTTCCGCTATTACATTTCCGAGTGTCTTTAATGCACTTTCTATCCACCTTTTACATGGGCGTCCAATAAGTCGACTGTTTTCGTATCGTTTGTTAAGTGTTTTTTGGATAATACTTTGCTCTTTCTGTCTGGTTATGTGGCCATACCATTTAACTTGTTGATTCTGGATGTATTATATTGCTGACTTGATCCCTAATTGTTTCCTTTGTGTACAATTGTACAAATGTAGAATATTGAATGGATACAGTCGTTGAAAGAGCGTAGAGATACAAAAATTATAATTCATGGAGAAAGGTTCCTTTTTCACAATAGTCACCAAATGAAAGAAAGATTTCAGAATCAGGCACAAGGACAGCTTAAAAGAACCAGCATTATACACCAGGCCAAACGTCAGCGTAGATGGTTATCGGATCTTCCAGAGATAACAATGCCACTGATACACTGATATCAGACGAAGTTATAAAATCAAGCATTAAGAAATTTAGCAAGGTTTGGACATGTATGCAGACATGATTTCTTGTCAAAAACACTACTGCAGGGAATTGTCGAAGGAGGAAGAAGCAGATGAGGGAAAATTTAAAAAAGGACAGACAACATCACGGAATGGATAGGACAAGATATGTCCACATTCATCCGCATCGCTGGGGATAGAATTAGAAGGAGTACTATGTATGCTGAAGCATCCAATATGGTACACCTACGACCCTGAAGGGTTACGGGTTTATTGATTGATTGATTGATACATCAAGACACACCATTCTGTAATACTGATGATCTTTCAATAATTATACGTGATCCCTGGACTTTTTTTGTTGCCTTCTACAACTAGTCTGGAATGAAGATATTGACCCCCCTTCCTTTTTACACTGAACTAGAAATGTGGTCTCCGGGATCCACACTGGCGGTATATCACATATAAGTGGGAAGATTGTCTTCTAGTTCAGTGTATCATGTGACGTATTCCTTCCAGAACGTTGTCTTCCCAATGAACTCTCTGAACCTCTCTCTGTCTTGGCGATGTGGCTTGCATTTTCTAGCGATGTATTCATGTTATCTTTAATGTCGTCTATCCATCGTCGTCTTGGTCTGACCTTTCTCCTCTTCCCAGGTAAGTTTAGTGCGTGATCCTTTTCTCATAGAATGCGCAGCAAAGCACAAATATTGTTAAATTTTGTATCCACAAATGTTATATTATTTGTATAGTTGATAGATTATTTCCTTGGATGTATTTCATATATAATCAAATTAATGCATGCATTTACTTTTTCCATCCATAAAATATATATATTAATTATAAAATAATGACTCATTAATTTCATTCCTGTAAAATATTTCTCTCATGAGTCTAGAACACTGGGTACTGTCCTTAAATTATGTCATCAATTTGGGGAGGGGGTTGGCTGAAAAGGTTGGTGACAAGGGGGGAGGTGGGGATTGACAGAAGTTGAACAAACGTTATCTATCAACTCCTTATCTCCGAAAAGTTGTCAAAGACTCAACGTATAGTTACTTCTAAATACAGTACGGCAAGGTAGTTTACTTCTAAATACAGTACAGCAGGGTAGTTTACTTCTATATGCAGTACGGCAGGGTAGTTTACTTATAAAAACAGTACGGCAAGGTAGTTTACTTCTTAATACAGTACAGCAGGGTAGTTTACTTCTATATGCAGTACGGCATGGTAGTAACTTATAAAAACAGTACGGCAGGGTAGTTTACATCTAAATACAGTACAACAGGGTAGTTTACTTCTATATGCAGTACGGCATGGTAGTTTACTTATAAAAACAGTACGGCAAGGTAGTTTACTTCTTAATACAGTACAGCAGGGTAGTTTACTTCTATATGCAGTACGGCATGGTAGTTTACTTATAAAAACAGTACGGCAAGGTAGTTTACTTCTAAATACAGTACAGCAGTGTACAGTACAGTAGTACAGTTTACTTCTAAATATAGTAAGGGCAAGATAATTTACTTCTAAATACACTCCGGCAGTGCAGGAAAACAATGATGGAGATACATTTCAAGCACCAATTAAATTAAATATCATTGAAGAGATGTAGTCAAGCCCCACAGACCAGCAGATAAGATATTCTAAAGAGATACTATTGTTTCATGAAATAAGCTTTTCATTTAGAAAGGCATTACAATGCAATGCATTTTCTTGCGATTCTATCGTACAGGATGGAGGTCTCAATAGCTCAGTGGTTAGTACATTGGCATATTAACCGAAGTTTCGAAGTGAATTTTTGCAGCTCAACTAGTAATATTCTCAAAATCACTACCATCTTCAATCTCAACTAAGATGAAACAACTGGTTATCAGGTCTTCTGGGAAAGTTTTGGGAGAAGGTTTGATTCTGACCACATAATCTCTAGGAATTTTGCTGAACACTGACAAACAAGAGTCTTAACACCGCTTTTACCACATGTCTTAAAGGCGGGAGTCAAGAACACTATGCTTACTTTTTACTTTACTATCGTAACGGTATGGATAAAATGTGGGAGGGGAGAGCATCCTTTTTAAAAACCTTTTTTAATGTTCCTGGTTGTGCTAATTCTCGTGGTATACATAATGTTCTTGATTGTGTTAACTCTCGCTTTATATTCATGATTGTGTTCGCTTTCGTGGTATACTTCCTTTTGTTCCCGGATGTGCTAACTCTTGTGGTACACTTCACCAATGTTCCAGGCTGTGCTAACTCTCGTGGTATGCTTTCTTCATGTTCCTGGTTGTGTTAGCTCTCGTGGTATACTTTCTTTATGTTTCTGGCTGTGCTAACTCTCGTGGTATACTTTTTCTTATGTTCCTGGCTGTGCTAACTCTAGTGGTATACTTTCTTAATTTTCCTGGATGTACTAACAACCGTCGTATACTTTCTTTATGTTCCAGGGTGTGCTAACGCTCGTGGTATACGTTTTTTATGATCCTGATTGTTTTAACTCTCGTGGTATGCTTTCGTTGTCTTCCTGACTGCTATCTCTCGTGGTATACTTTCTTTATGTTCGTGACTGTGGTAGCTTTCGTCGCATACTTTATGTATTTTCCTGATTTTATTAACACTCGTTGTACACTTTCTTTATGTTCCTGATTGTGTTAACATTCGTGGTATACTTTCTATAAAAACTCGCAGATGGTAAAGATTGATCCGTTGTTTCTGTAATATTGAGTTGAACACTTACCAATTTACTATTGCGAATCTATGGTTGATTGTGTTTAATTATTAAACCTATTTGTATATAGATAAATATAAGATCAGTACCTGTGTGTATGATCGTTTGTCATGTAATCTAGTGATATTGTGTATGTCTGTATGTGCATTGATGTATGTGATTTTTGCCTTGTTGAATTATACAATTATTCAAATACCATTTCTTGGTATAACTATCTTTCACCTACAATCTCACAGAGCACGTATCGCCGTTATTCAAGCGATATTCATTATAATTATGCGATTCAAATAAATACAAACGTGAATAAGATGTCGCGGTACTATTCAGAGCTTGCGATCTCATCAATACAAGCGAAGTGCATTGAACACTTGGTCACGAAGATTCTCTATCTAAAAACAGCAAAATCATAGCGCAATCATTCAACTATTTTTCTCCCGCAAAATCAGTTATTTTATCTTGGGAATCAACTTTCTAGTTTGGCTCATATATTTTGTTCTCCCATGCGCCTGTCTAATGTATCTCCTCTGTTCTTCTCACTATCCCAACAACTACACTCTCTATCCCTTCTCTTTCATTGATCATGTTTTATCGCGGACAACCTCCTGTATCAACAAATGGACGGAAACTGGCACGCCACATGAATGGAATTTGAGTGTAACGAACAATGAAGGAGATGCAGAGAAAGCTAAAGTCAAATGCAGAAATTCGTCCATATTTTTCTACAATTTATGCAAAACTGGTATTCATGAGGTCTGGACATTATTATGCTCTTGAGGGGATAACAAAGTTCAGTTTTAATACTTTCTTAACGATTATATTAAACATGAGTCAAGCGTTTCTTTTAGTAGATAAAAGAACAAAGTCATTTATAGTTCAATGAGCATATGACCAACCTATTTTTGGATAAAAGGGAACTTCCGTAAAACAAGAAACTGAGTAAAAGTTGAAATTGTTTATGTTTAAAATATGGCGTGATGATATCAAATGATGTGAAAAACATGTGATTGTTGATGAGTGGGGCACATCAAGTTTAAGAAACTCATGAACCATTATCACATTTTTTAGTAATGTGTCTGCCCATTAATTCATAAATTGCGTCTGAAATATATTTGCTAATTTTCAACACCCACTCCCACATGCCAACAACTTGTAAAACATTATGGAACTCCCACTCCCACAAGCCAACAATTTGTAAAAATTCTGTAACTCCCACTCCCACAAGCCAACAACTTGTCAAAAATTCTGGAACTCCCACTCCCATATGCAAACAACTTGTCAAAATTTCTGAAACTCCCACTCCCACAAGGCAACAACTTGTCAAAAATTCTGGAACTCCCACTCCCATATGCAAACAACTTGTCAAAAATTCGGGAACTCACACTCATTGCTTAATTATGTCAAAATATAAATATCACCACCACTCCCTAAAAAGGTGGGGAGTGATTAAGGCTTAAAAAGCACATCTTTGTTTCAGGATTCTGGAAAAACAATTCTTATTTGCACCATTTCATTGCTGTATATAAAATCGTTTTGTTCACGTCAAATTTTGTCAAACAACACATTTTGTCAAATCCCCCCCCCCCTTTTCCTTGTCATCAACTGACACTGTTCTAGACACAGTCAACCCTAATTGTTGACGTAATTTGTGGACGGACTTGGACTTGGCAACAAGCATTTATTTTGTCCAAACGTATACATTTAGCATAGATGATGTTTTCAGTTTCCCATACATTTAGCATAGATGATGTTTTCAGTTTCCCATACATTTAGCATAGATGATGTTTTCAGTGTCCCATACATTTAGCATAGATGATGTTTTCAGTTTCCCATACATTTAGCATAGATGATGTTTTCAGTTTCCAATTAGATCAGCAATGCGCTAAACAATAAGCAACTGCGGTTCGATTGTACACATTTTTTTGTGAAAGTTAAATACAAAAGTCACTTGTGGTGTGGGGGATAATACAGAACATACAGTGAGGATTGTATAAGTAATGGAGATGTACTTAAATATCAGCAGTGAGCTTGGCAGTGTGAATATGTGTGCGTATGTATGTATGCTGACAAGTAATTTCATCTATAAAGCATAGTTTGAGTCAATAGGCGACTAGCCATCTCCGTCAGAAGCAATCTCAAGAAATATTATTTACTTAGTAATGCCATATCGTTTAAAAATTGATGTTTAAGAATTACAATTGCTGACATGCAAATATAGCGTCAGAAATAACTACAGCCAGACCAACGTTTGTTTGGTAGCAAGGTCATACATGAGAAATGCTACCAACAACAAATAGAAAATATGGTATGCGATCAACAGTAAGTATGAGAAAACATGAATATGCAATCAACATCAAGTTTGAACAAACAAGGATATTCTATTTAAAAAATATGAAAGAAGGATGAACAAAGGAGGATATGCTATCAACAACAAGTACCAACAAACAAACATATGCGATTAACAACAAGTATGAAGAAATAAGGATACGCTATTAACAATAAGTATGAACACACAAGGATATTCTACCAACAAATAGTACAACCAGACAAGAATATACTACCAACAAAAAGTACAAAAAAAACACGGATATGCTACCAAAAAAACGTGAACAAACAAGGATACGCGACCAATAACAAAAATGGGCACACACGGATAGGTTTCCAAGAAGTATGACAAAACAAGGATATGCTACCAACAAATGGGAGAAAACAAGAATATGCAACCAACAATAGTACGTGAAAACATGTATATGGTACCAACTTATGTGAGATAACAAGGAACTCTATCAACAACAAAAATGAGCAAACATGCATATGCTACCAATATATGGGAGAAACCAAAGTTATGCTACCAATATATGGGAGAAACCAAAGTTATGCTACCAATATATGGGAGAAACCAAGGTTATGCTATCAAAAAATGGAAGAAACCACGGTTATGCTACCAACACATGGGAGAAACCAAAGTTATGCTACCAATATATGGGAGAAACCAAGGTTATGCTATCAACAAATGGAAGAAACCACGGTTATGCTACCAACACATGGGAGAAACCAAGGCTAAGCTACCAACAACAAGGAAACAGAGAAACGCTATTGATAACAAGTATGAACTTATTTTTGTATGAGGAAAACATGATATGCTTCCCAGCAAATACCAGCAAACATTATATTGAGTATATACAGCAAGAGAATATTATTTCAGTGAAGCTACTTTCTTCTTTTAATGCGATATATCACCGCATAGTCATCTTGGCGTAACTTCCCACGTTCTCAGATCAGCGTACCGAGATTACTTCTGGCGACACAAGGCATTTCATTGTATGTTACACGTAAAGTCCAGTGTTTCAACATCACGTTTGGAGATGACAATGTTGCGTATTCAATCTGCGTGTGTTCTTTGCATGCATCACGGAACCTTCAGTTTTTGAGATCAATATTTAGGATTTTCTGTAATCTGTGCTTGGTCCGACCCGGTTTATTTTATTGCTCTGAAGATCTGCCCAGATGTAGTACTATTTTTAATGTGCCTCATACTTCACAGCTAAATAACTATAATTTTGTTAACTTTCCGAGTCTTTACCAATTGATTTATGTGACCTCTTGTCTCTGTATTCTGGAATCTATGAAATAAAACCTACGTATCTTTTAATACATTTGTCTTGTGTCATCGTTATCAGTGCTATTTTTAGGTTGTTTATCTAGAGAGTGCCTTGCACGATGTTTTACTTACTCTAGATTTTATTTTGTATGGAAATTAATATTCTATATGTGGGCGCGGTTATTCAATGTATGCGGAATTAAGTACGACACGGATATTGCTCGTCATACATACACAGAAACCGATACTACAAGCTCGGAGACGTTGACCATCAAGCTAAATCAAACATTCAATATGTCCAGCACTCAGAAGACAATTAACTGTGCAAGTTATTTTACACAATCCATTAAAGTTGAGATACCATGAGGTCAGGGATGTCATACCCAACACATTACATCAATTGATCGCGTGAGATGTTATCAAGGCAAACACATTAATGACTAGACATTATGAAGATGAGAATGACTTCATAATGACAACGTTGATGTTAACAGTTTCAAGATTAGACAAGAACCACAGCTCAGACGCTTGCAAACTATGTTTACAGACACGGCAAATATAACACTGACAGGTAGAAAATTATGTTGTTACTAAGTAACAGCAAAGTTGTAAACTCGCTTTCGACTATTTTAATAATGGCTAAAGATCCCTGGTGGACTGCTTCTGTTGTATACGGGTCGCCCATATTTACGTATAACCTCTCAGCGAAAAGGCAATACTCATGCCAAGAGTGCTACTCAAAGCTCGTAACCCGATGGCACCAAGCGACAATCTCCAGGAATCTCCGATATATGATGTGTATACAGGACTGGGAACAAGCACGCGATCTTTTAAGCATCTCAAACAGTGATTCGCCACCACGTCAGGAAGATACCAAAATAACGATAACATATCATAACATGAATTAGGAAGTTAGCGAGATATTCACGATCGTTGCCGGTGCAATAAAGTTAGTGAGAAATTTGAGATGGTCTCCGGTGCAATAAAGTTAGTGAGACCTTTGAGATGGTCTCCGGTGCAATAAAGTTAGTGAGAACTTTGAGATGGTCTCCGGTGCAATAAAGTTAGTGAGATCTTTTAGATGGTCTCCGGTGCAATAAAGTTAGTGAGATCTTTTAGATGGTCTCCGGTGCAATAAAGTTAGTGAGATCTTTTAGATAGTCTCCGGTGCCATAAAGTTAGTGAGACCTTTGAGATGGTCTCCGGTGCAATAAAGTTAGTGAGAACTTTGAGATGGTCTCCGGTGCAATAAAGTTAGTGAGATCTTTTAGATGGTCTCCGGTGCAATAAAGTTAGTGAGATCTTTTAGATGGTCTCCGGTGCAATAAAGTTAGTGAGATCTTTTAGATAGTCTCCGGTGCCATAAAGTTAGTGAGACCTTTGAGATGGTCTCCGGTGCAATAAAGTTATTGAGACATTTGAGATGGTCTCCGGTGCAATAAAGTTAGTGAGAACTTTTAGATGGTCTCCGTGCAATAAAGTTATTGAGACATTTGAGATGGTCTCCGGTGCAATAAAGTTAGTGAGAAATTTGAGATGGTCTCCGGTGCAATAAAGTTAGTGAGAACTTTTAGATGGTCTCCGGTGAAATAAAGTATGTGAGACCTTTGAGATGGTCTCCGGTGCAATAAAGTTAGTGACAACTTTGAGATGGTCTCCGGTGCAATAAAGTTAGTGAGACCTTTGAGATGGTCTCCGGTGCAATAAAATTAGTGAGAACTTTTAGATGGTCTCCGGTGCAATAAAGTTGGTGAGAACTTTGAGATGGTCTCCGGTGCAATAATGTTAGTGAGAACTTTGAGATGGTCTTCGGTGCAATAAAGTTAGTGAGAACTTTGAGATGGTCTCCGGTGCAATAAAGTTAGTGAGACCTTTGAGATGGTCTCCGGTGCAATAAAGTTAGTGAGAGCTTTGAGATGGTCTCCGGTGCAATAAAGTTAGTGAGAACTTTGAGATGGTCTCCGGTGCAATAAAGTTAGTGACAACTTTGAGATGGTCTCCGGTGCAATAAAGTTAGTGAGACCTTTGAGATGGTCTCCGGTGCAATAAAGTTAGTGAGAACTTTTAGATGGTCTCCGGTGCAATAAAGTTACTGACAACTGTGAGATGGTCTCCGGTGCAATAAAGTTAGTGATAACTTTGAGATGGTCTCCGGTGCAATAAAGTTAGTGAGACCTTTGAGATGGTCTCCGGTGCAATAAAGTTAGTGAGAACTATGAGATGGTCTCCTGTGCAAACGCTGTTCTGCTTATATATTCAATGTTTTCAGATTTAGTATTAAGGGAGTAAAACTGAGTTTCTGTGTCATTGTTTAAATCTAGATGTCTTAACATTATGTTAGCTCTTATTTCATGAAAGGACAACAGCGACTACTTTTTATAGAAACATGAGCTATTTCGAGATGTACAAGTGAAGGCACAACTATAAAACACATCTACTGTAGCAGTCATTCCTCAGGATTGTAATAAACTATTAGGTAATTATACTCTACCTAAAAATAGAACATCTAGTACATCGCATTAATATCATATTTAAATGGTTTCTCTAAAAAGCGAATTGTTGGGGAGGCCATTTAATTTTGGATATTATTGAAATCCTGAGTCCTCTTAATGTCCACTTATTTCATGCAGATGAATAATGCATTTCTAACCGGGATGCCATCCCAATAAAATTTGTGGACATATTCAGAAAGTGGTGAGTCTTACATTGTCATTTTCTTACAAACAAAACTAGTTTCTGCTTGGACTTAGCAGAGTTGCCAGGAACGTAATCTATATGAAATTATTTTGAGTTGACAGATGTCAGTTAAAACCCACATTTTACAATAAAAACCAAAAGCTAAAGATCTAACAATGTTCAATCTCCAGTTATAATAATTTTACTAACTATGCCTAAAACTAGCTTATAAAATAAGATAACTTGTGTCAAAGAGTTTTACTAACTGTGATTGAAATTAGCTTAAAAAATAAGATACACTTGTTGTGCCAAACAATGTTCCATCTGGTACAAGTATTTTGATTTTATGTCACATTATTTTGTATTGAATATATGCAATATATATATATATATATAAAAGAATACACAAACTTCATCATTGATACACAAAAGTAATCATTGGTAATTTTTCTTCTTTACACGTGTATCTGTCAGTAATTGTGTAAGACATCTTTCTTGTGCTCTTGTTTGTCCGTGTATACGCACACTACACTAATTATTGGCAATGTTTCCACACATTAATTAATGACAGTGTATTCGCATAGTAATCAGTGACAGTGTGCCCACACAATAATGAATGACAATGTAATCACACATTAATCAATGACAGTGTAACACACAGTACTTAATGCCATTGTATCCGCACAGTAATCAATGACAGTGAACAGACACAGTAATCAATGACAGTATAACACACCGCAATCAATGACACTATACTCACAAAGAATTAAATGGCAGTGTTCCCACAGAGTAATTATTGTCAGTATGCTCACACAGTAATCAATAACAGTGTATCCACATAGTAATCAGTTATAGTGTACATATAACTTTTTACAGTGTACCCTCACAGTAATACATAATGGTGTATCTATATAGTAATGATTGACAGTATACCCACAAATTAATCAATAGCGGTGTTTCCACACAGTAATCAATGACAATCCCACACCCACACACTTCTTAAAACAGAAACAAATTTCATTTACGGACAATTAACTCAAATTGTGCCAATGTTTCTCTTTATTTAGTTTCCCCTTGTTTTGTCGTGGTGCAGTTTCTTTTGTCATGTTTGATTTTCTTTTGTCATGTTGCAGTTTCTTTTGTCATATTGCAGTTTCTTTTGTATGTGCGCAGTAATATGCGGCCTGTAATATTGCACAGTCATTGAAACACTATGACATATTTTAAAGACAAGATTATGTCGGTCCAGTCCCTATTTCATTATTCAGGTAACAACCACATTCCTTCAAGAGCGCATAGCATATAGGTATATTATTGGGATTTTCTACATACAGAAGCGGAGGGCAACTTTTTAGAGTCTGTTGGCCAAATTGACCTTTTTTCTTTTGGAATGCAGCCAAATTAAACTTTCTTCCTGTGGTTTGGAGCCAAATTGAGTTTTTCTTTTAGTCCCGTGAGCTTCGAGTAGTGTTTCATGACCGCTGTTGCCAGTAGACATTTAGTACATTCTGATCAGCGGACCAGAGATAAGGTAGCCTAGCCAGTTTAAGGCTGAGGAGACACAGTTTTATTAAATAACCTAGGCAACTTTTTAACCTAGGAAAAAGTTGGTATTTTACTGATACAATGTCTCTCTTACAAGTCCTTGACAGCGAAAACTGCCAAATCTGAAATAAACATTACGAGGAGTGAGCAGTAAAAGAAGGTAGTACTACAATGACCACCATCCCTCTGTGGCATATAGGGAATAAAAAGACAGAAATCATAATATGATAGCATCAATTGAAGCAACACAGGAACACACAAAAAATACAAAGAAATCACATATCGGGAAAAGAGGATTCATCACAGATATTAGTAAAGCAGGCCATTCAAAACACAGCTATCACTACAGCTGATAAAGTTAGCATCTGTCCCATTATGACATAACACAATAGACTAAGTAGATACTTGTATAGACTAAGACAAGTTCCATCATCTCTATGTCTAAGTGGAACAGATTCTAAAAGACAGAATTGCTTTAAACCAGTTGAGGGTTGAGCACTGACCTGCAACAACCGATATCCACATAAAACTGTATTGGAGCATTACAAAGCCTTCACATACACTAGGATTTATTCTTCTTCAGCGCTCATTCTCAATCTCCCGCTGGCTATCTCTTGTAACAGGACAATGGTCCTACTATATTTCCAGCAGGATGTAGTCCAGAGAATGGAAATGCGTTGTGTCGACGTTTTAATTGCGCCAATGGCCCGACACATCCGTCTTCGGCGGGGATTTATTCAGAAAAACCAGTGTTGTTATTTAGACATGTTACACTACGAACGAGGAGAAGAGGACCAGACAAAATGGAGTGGTGGACCAGATTTAGCCCTCTGTTTCCCACTGCATTTTAGGCTTCAATGTTTCAGGAGTTATCTATTCTTACCTTTTTCTGGTCATGGTATACAGTGCCATCACTATTTTCTCTGCATGTATTACTGAACCTTCGTGTGTCTCATATTCATTGACCAATAACTTTCTTGTATCTCCTAGTCACTGACATATAACTTTCTTGTGTCTCAAAATTTTTAACACATAACTTTTTATTGTCTCATAGTTATTGATACATAAATTTCTTGTATAGCATAATCATTGACACATAACTTTATTGTGTCCTATAGTTATTGATACATAGCTATCTAGTGTCGCATAGTCATTGACACCTAACTTGCTTGTGCCTCATATTCATTGACACTTAACTGTCTTGTGACTCATATTCGTTGACAGAACTTTTATTGCTTCCCTAAATCACAAATGACGTATATTATATATTGTAAAATTATGTGCAATTATATATATTATATATTATTGATACATAATGTGAAATTATGAATGAAGATCTAAAGCAAACTGCAATGAAACGAGAGACATGGAAATCTATGACATACGCCCTATGTGCCGTCTTTGGTCCTAGAGGAATAACTAGCTAACTAGCTAACTAACTAACTAACTAATATATCCTTAGGTTTATGTAGTATATAATCTTTATTTCTATGTCCAAGTACTGTTTTCTAAAACTGAAATGAACATAATGTTTAAAATGATATTACTTCATCGTCTAATGTTCAAAACTGCTGAAACATCATTTTTATTCGTGTCGGTTGGGAGTGTGACTGTCTTTGCGAATTTGTGTACCGTTGCAGTGTTGACCAATTGTCTATGTATATGGTATGGTCTGTTCTTGGATTAGTTTGCTATGTTTATAAGTTTATGCATATTGTCAAGTTATTTTGATGATGTTTATAGAATTATGCAGAATGTCAAGTTGTCTTCATGCAGTTAATAATTCTATGCAGAATGTCGTGTTGTCTTGATGAAGCTAATAACTGTATGCATATTCTAGGGTTGTCTTGCTGAAGTTAATAAGTCTATGTAGATTGTAGACCTTGTCTTGATAAAGTAAATAAAATTATGAAGATTATCGGGTTGTCTTGCTGAAGTTAACAAGTCTATGAAGATTATCGGGTTGTCTTGCTGAAGTTAACAAGTCTATGAAGATTATCGGGTTGTCTTGCTGAAGTTAACAAGTCTATGAAGATTATCGGGTTGTCTTGCTGAAGTTAACAAGTCTATGAAGATTATCGGGTTGTCTTGCTGAGGTTAACAAGTCTATGAAGATTATTGGGTTGTCTTGCTGAAGCTAACACGTCTATGAAGATTGTTGTGTTGTCTTGCTGAAGTTAACAAGTCTATGAAGATTATCGGATTTGTCTTGCTGAAGTTAACAAGTCTATGAAGATTATCGGGTTGTCTTGCTGAGGTTAACAAGTCTATGAAGATTATCGGGTTGTCTTGCTGAAGCTAACAAGTCTATGAAGATTGTCGGGTTGTCTTGCTGAAGTCAACAAGTCTATGAAGATTATCGGGTTGTCTTGCTGAAGTTAACAAGTCTATGAAGATTATCGGGTTGTCTTGCTGAAGTTAACAAGTCTATGAAGATTATCGGGTTGTCTTGCTGAAGTTAACAAGTCTATGAAGATTATCGGGTTGTCTTGCTGAGGTTAGTTGTGAATAGATTCTCATGCGCTTCTATTCCAGTCCTATCTTTTAGGAAAGGTTTTAGACCTCTGGTCGACAGAGTGGACATGTTTGCAAGTTGCGTTCAGGAATCTACTGACCTACTAGACATGGGACTTAGTCATTTTGAGCAATCTTTATTTTATGGGGATGTGTTTGGAGTTTATAGTGTCATGCTCAAAACTTGAAGATATAATATCCTGCTCAGCTTAAGGATGGAATCTTCTGGAAAGTTGATGGTTGTTCTCTTACCCCATGTATGTTTGGATGTTCTCTTAATGACTCCCTTTGCTTTTTTCAGTTATATTTCATGATGAAAATTATACTTTATGCGTCTGTCTTATGTCTATAACGGTTATTTAGTGTTATCATGGTTAGTTTAAATGAAAAAAAAATAATAAACACAATGTGATATGCATATGACAAATTTCTCTTCGCAGAGAGTGAACATGAGCTACAGATAATATAAATCAAATAAATGTTATGGTAAAGGTAATATAATGTATGATGCAGCATGATAGCACACGGTTGTCTATAAGTGCTTAGCTGCTCTAGTCAGTGGTTGTCCAGTAACCCCTTAACTAGCGACACCTACTGCACTTATTCAGTAGCGATGGCGCCATTACTAGTCTTCCTAGAGCATGAGTAATGATTTCCTAGTTCCTGATTAAGGATAAACCACGGGAGTAATATTTGTTGGAAACCACGACACGAATAACCAGTTAAATCAAGTACAGAATATGGACTAGATATATCAAATTTTTAACAACATATGATAATCAACACAATAGCAAAAGAACGGACGGACACTAAACATAAATATAAATTGATATATACTACTAGCAAATCATTGCCGATATCTATGAAACACGAAAGATAGTAGATGTGAAACATATGTTAGAAGGAAAATAAGAATAGATATAATACTTGTTTGTTTGTTTTGCGTTCGCTCCATTGTAACCATCACGGATATCCGTGAAATTTCCGCCGGGAGCGTGATTACGTTGTGCCACCGTTATGCGCCTTGTAGGCCTAGCACATCCGATTTCGGCATGCCTTGACAATTCGGGTGGGCTACCCTTAGCCTGTGACAGCCTCTATATCTGTCTCCAGGCACGCGTAGTGGATACTCTTCGCCCAGACGATTTTTTGCTCTCGTCTGACTCGAACGAGGTGTTCCACTGTCTATGAACTTGCCTCGTGTAATTGGACGTGCTGTGCCTGTGACCATTGGGTAGTGAACCGTTTCTCATCCGTGAGCCTGGTTCCTTAAGGGGAAGAACTCAACAGAGGAGTTGGACCCTGGCTCTTTCACCCTCTTAGCCGAGGTGTCATTCACCGACATCGTGTACCCCTTGTCCAAGTTCGAGTCTCACACCACGCGTTTGGGAGCAAGGCGTTCTCAAGCTGAGCGTCCTTGTTCCAATAGCGCCTGAGCCCATCAGGTACTGAACCCTTTCTCTCTTCAAGTGTATTTCGGGTGTAGGAAAACCTGATAGTATAGTTGTGCCAGGGCTAAATCGCTGTCCCTTTTGTGCCTGAGCGCATCGAGTACGGAACCCTTTCTCTTCGCGAGCATATTTCCAGTTTAGGAAGGCTCGACATTAGAGTTGGATTAGGTCTTCGTGCTTTACCAAACGCCAATGAATGTGTTTGGGTCTCTGCCTGTTAGGAACACAGGTAACTAGAAGCTCGCCTCGAGCTGACGGAGCTTGTAGTTCCCCTTTCCTATGAACTTTTCATTTTCTATTTGCAGTTCGCGATGCCCTCTAGCGCTGTTCTGCCCTTTCATTGTTTCATTGTACTCGGTATGAAATATATTTCTCTCTCGCCATGCATCTACCTTTACGTGCATTTTACATTGGCCGCCCCTCCAATGTTCGGACTGGACTGACTAGCTTCACTGTATGTCGACAGTGTCGCTATATGTGGTGATGCTGGTGGTGTCGGAGATATTGTCTGTCTCTTGTGCAGTCAAATCTCTTTCCATCTGCTACCTCCACATTCTCGGACACGATCCCCAAATGATTTGGCCAGAATCAGCACAAGCTGCTGTATTTCTGTTTCCAGGGTGCACCGCGTGGAGGTACATTTGGGATCTTGGTTATCTGCTAACCCTGGGTCCGCCTAGAGCAATGCGTTCCCTTTGCACCCCATATAATACTTTCAATGGCATGAGAAAAATTGTAACATCTAGACAAACTACAAAGTAAGAATGAGAGTTACAAAATTCTACATTTTTTTATACATTAATGTATTTCTATGAAACATGGATAAATAATAAACACTTTAACATACAATTGAAGCCTCCAAGATGTGGATATATAGAAGTAGATGTGGATGTATAGAAGTAGATGTGGATGTATAGAAGTAGATGTGGATGTATAGAAGTAGATGTGGATATATAGAAGTAGATGCGGATATATAGAAGTAGACGCGGATATATAGAAGTAGACGCGGATATATAGAAGTAGACGCGGATGTATAGAAGTAGATGCGGATGTATAGAAGTAGATGCGCATGTATAGAAGTAGATGCGGATGTATAGAAGTAGATGCGGATGTTTAGAAGTAGATGCGGATGTTTAGAAGTAGATGCGGATGTATAGAAGTAGATGCGGATGTATAGAAGTAGATGCGGATGTTGGCAACACTTTGTATGACAAAAGAAATATTGAATGAATATAAATAAAATAATAAAATATTGTTGACATATTACACGTGTTGACACCTGGTTGGAGATCTTACTAGAAGGTAGAGTTGGTAGAAGCCGAGCACGAGGTAGGAGGAGATACAGGTGAAAGAGAAACATCACCAGATAGATAGGATACAATCTAGTTGTGTGCACCACCAAAACAAGAAACATGATATTAACGTGTATTGCAGCTATCCTTCTTTACGGAGACGACACATAATGATGAATACATGTAGTTTTATAATTGTGTGTTCTGTGATCCTTCATTCGCAAGCGTAGGTTAAGTTGAAGGATTGTATTATATTATTGTCCTGTGTGGGCATTCATCACAAATTTACTCTAACAGTATTCAGATGACATATCCTAACAGTATTCAGATGACACATCTTAACAGTATTCAGATAACACATCATAACAGTATTCAGATGACATATCCTAACAGTATTCAGATGACACATCCTAACAGTATTCAGGTGACATATCCTAACAGTATTCAGATGACACATCCTAACAGTATTCAGATAACACATCATAACACTATTCAGATGACATATCCTAACAGTATTCAGATGCCACATCCTAACAGTATTCAGATGACACATCCTAACAGTATTCAGATGACACATCCTAACAGTATTCAGATGACACATCCTAAGTATTCAGATGCGATATCCTAACAGTATTCAGATGACACATCCTAAGTATTCAGATGACACATCCTAAGTATTCAGATGCGATATCCTAACAGTATTCAGATGACACATTCTAACAGTATTCAGATGACACATCCTAAGTATTCAGATGCGATATCCTAACAGTATTCAGATGACACATCCTAACAGTATTCAGATGACACATCCTAACAGTATTCAGATGACACATCCTAAGTATTCAGATGCGATACCCTAACAGTATTCAGATGACACATCCTAAGTATTCAGATGCGATATCCTAACAGTATTCAGATGACACATCCTAACAGTATTCAGATGACACATCCTAAGTATTGAGATGCGATATCCTAACAGTATTCAGATGCGATATCCTAACAGTATTCAGATGACACATTCTAACAGTATTCAGATGACACATTCTAACAGTATTCAGATAACACATCATAACAGTATTCAGATGACATATCCTAACAGTATTCAGATGACACATCCTAACAGTATTCAGGTGACATATCCTAACAGTATTCAGATGACACATCCTAACAGTATTCAGATAACACATCATAACAGTATTCAGATGACATATCCTAACAGTATTCAGATGCCACATCCTAACAGTATTCAGATGACACATCCTAACAGTATTCAGATGACACATCCTAACAGTATTCAGATGACACATCCTAAGTATTCAGATGCGATATCCTAACAGTATTCAGATGACACATCCTAAGTATTCAGATGCGATATCCTAACAGTATTCAGATGACACATCCTAACAGTATTCAGATGACACATCCTAAGTATTCAGATGCGATATCCTAACAGTATTCAGATGACACATCCTAACAGTATTCAGATGACACATCCTAACAGTATTCAGATGACACATCCTAACAGTATTCAGATGACACATCCTAAGTATTCAGATGCGATACCCTAACAGTATTCAGATGACACATCCTAAGTATTCAGATGCGATATCCTAACAGTATTCAGATGACACATCCTAACAGTATTCAGATGACACATCCTAAGTATTGAGATGCGATATCCTAACAGTATTCAGATGCGATATCCTAACAGTATTCAGATGACACATTCTAACAGTATTCAGATGACACATTCTAACAGTATTCAGATGACACATCCTAAGTATTGAGATGCGATATCCTAACAGTATTCAGATGCGATATCCTAACAGTATTCAGGTGACACATTCTAACAGTATTCAGATGACACATTCTAACAGTAATCATGTAACATATTCTGATTATTGATCATCAATAACATTGGTACTCGTTCATTGACTTTCTACTTTAATTTGAACTATTTAACACTACTGGACTGTAGATAATGCCATTTGCAAAGTGCGTTTACTCGTGCATAGTTTGCTGATGTTTTAGAATATTCTTCTTCTTCTTCTTCTGCGTTCGTTCTCAAACTCCTGCAGATTAGCAGGATGTAGTCCGGAGAACGGAATGCGTTGTATCATGATTTACAGCATTGCTGCGATATCTGCGCCTTTCGGCCTGACACATTACACTTCAGCATGGCTTGTGGTCACTGACCCTATATGGGATGAAACAGCCAACTCCATCCCATAACCTCCTTAGTCGCCTTTTACGACATGCGTGGAAGGTAAATAGTGTTGCTATTCTTTGCTCCCCTTTCGGGCTCCGGCAACACACGGGCGGTTGTATAATATAAACAATGGTATCTACCTTTCGTAACAAGATCTAACCTAGAAATATGTAGTTTTAGTTTCAGATTCTAAATTCTGAATCTAAAATTATAGAATTATGTTCTAGATTCAGTCTGATCCTTATTGGTAGCGACGATATGTATTACCTTACCTGTATTACATCTCAAGCTGGTGTATCTCCTTGTCAAGACTGACAAGCTAAAATATAACGGTGGGTTTCATGCATCAGTGACGGCAGATTAACTCTGTGAGTTAAATTTCAGAGGATGTTAAATTTCATAGCATGTGTATTTAATACGTAGATAATATAAAAAA
This sequence comes from Meghimatium bilineatum, assembly GCA_034231615.1. Taxonomy (NCBI): domain Eukaryota; kingdom Metazoa; phylum Mollusca; class Gastropoda; order Stylommatophora; family Philomycidae; genus Meghimatium; species Meghimatium bilineatum. The sequence goes on from CM067304.1 coordinate 50,828,689, forward strand.
GTTAAATATGTGCTGAACTACTAATAAAAATGACGAGGTAACATAAATAAAGATAATTAAAAGAACAAGAACGAAAACGGGTGACGTTTCGATCAAAGATCATCGCCGAAACAAAAACGAGGCAATAATTTCGAAACTTCGATCGTTTTCATTCTTCTTATTGTTATTATTGTATTAATATTATTATTATTAGGTTTGTCTAACACATATTTATTTCTTTATTTCATATGTTTCAGTATTTGTTTTATTACTGCTCAAGTTTTATCATTTAATCTCTCAAGCAATCTGGCATATATATTATTATATATGCAATATTTACACATGATTTTTAAAAATCGATAACATGTGAGCTGGCTGTAATTGCTAATCAGTGTTGACTATATTTCATATTAAGTGTGCGTTATTAATCTGTATTACCTTTTTTTCTATATCTCTTAATCTGTATTACCTTTTTTTCTATATCTCCTAGAATAAACAAAGTGATATAAAGTGCAAGGATGTTTCACGTCTATCTTCACATTCTTCTAGTGTGTTTCACTTTCGTTGTGTCATCTTGTGGGCTGACAATATCACAGGCGCTGGAGAGTATACCTGCTCTGAGTATGGTAAGTACATTGTTTGGTTGTGTCATCTTGTGCGCCCACCTTAGATATATTTGTGTATGTGTTAGTTTATATATTTGACAATATTTTTGACACGTTTATAACACTGTGTCAGACCTATCATACCGATAGTGAAAAATAAATGCTCATATCTGGATGACGAGATTTGAAGAAACAAAATTTGTGAATACATGTTCAACGACATTGATGATATTATAGAACAAATACAGTCACTAAATAAGCAACACAATTTAATTTGTGTGATTTTAAGGCTAAAGGTTGTCAGCTCAAAAGTTAGACCCCGTTAATAAAGGCACTAAACATCAATGTATGAAGTACAAACACATTCCCATTTTATAAATCTCATTCTACCTTGACAGCTAGGGACTACACCTGCATCTGCGAGAAGAGAACAAGACGTTACATAGTTATCATAATCATTTAACATATCATTGATGTTAGTTTTTGTGGCATCATCAACATTAAGTGCCGTTTCCGCAACAAAGGTTTTCTGCCTACAATCTCTTCTGTCTTTTGACTTGGCGGTGCTATCTGCTAGACTCTAACCTGACCATCTTGTGATGTTACTCTCTCACTTGTATCTCTGGATATCTCTTGCTCGCCTCCCCTCGAACCTACCATGAAAACGGTATCATTTCTGTCTTTTAATATGTATAAAATATTTGCATGATCTTTATTTCCTTTAATAGTTCTTCTCACATACGATATGTTACTAGAAGCTCTTTGTAAGTTTTCCATTTGTTCCAGGAAGTTCTCAATCCATATTCTTCTATATTTATGTATGGCCTCTTGCTCCTTGAAGAATGTCATTAAGTAACATAAAAAAGGACCAATCCACTGAACAAATCAGAGATGGTGTTATTTGTCTGTGCTTCTCTATTAACCTGTATTGATATACCCGGGCGACTTATATGGCGAAAGTGCATTGAATATATCTTCTATATACCCACATCACAAAGTCATCAATTATGATCTCGAATTACTTGTTCATTGTCCTTATTTCCAAGCTATACATTAATATAGAATAGATGTAGTATTTTATATTTCTCATTTTTAATGTGTAATCTGTTTAGATTTCAATATTTTCCTCACATCATTGAAAGTACTTTTAGTCATTTTAATTCTCCTTTTAAAGTCTGTTTCATATATACCATCATTTGTCATTGTGTATTATGTACCCAAGATATTAGTAATGATTTATGTGTTTAATTTCGTAGTAATTATCAATAGTAGCAGAGTTTCCAAATAGTTGGAACTGTTTCCTGCTTATCTGTTACTAAAAAATGGCGAAAAGTGACAAAATTTAATAATTGTGTATAAACTACCAAAATAAGATGAATTTTCAAGAATGTTAACCTCCTATAAATTTGTAATACCTCTCTAAAATTATCGCCATTTATTAATTGTACAATTACACAATTATGATTTTTTTTAACTTAAATTTTAGCTCTTCTTGTGTAATTTTGAGAGTATAAGGTTTCTATAAACATGAAAACAATTAGAGTACTTACGAGCTTTGTGCACACACAAATTATATATCTAATTATTTTTTTTCTTTTAAGTAGCTAAATTTTCAGTTAATTAATTGTCCCCAACTATAATCTAGTACATCTGCAACCACGAAAGTGTATGTTCTTATTGTTTGATGTATCAGGTCTCGCTATAGTTACAACGCACTCAGACTTAACGTGAAATATTTTCAATAGAATGGTTAAAATGTCAGCTCCGGTTAGTAGGACCTGATATCGTTTTTATATCTAGAATGTCATTTCTCCATTGCCTCTCCTACTTGCATGTCTTGTATGTCCCAAGATTATATTGTCAACACATAATACAATAGGCCTGTTTTTGGAAAACCCAGATATTTAAAACACATTGTGGAATATCATATTTCCATAGGAGCGACAAAAACTAAACAGCGGAAAGTTTCTGCACCCCACATTTATCACTTTAACTAGCGTATTCATTTCGCTTGAGATAGTTATTGTCATTTATATTATGAATCTTCTGGCACTGATTTTACTCCAATGAATGTTAATGTGAGGAACATATGTTTTTGTTCTTTATTTAGTTAGAAAATTATTAAATGTTCTAGCTTGTGTTTTAATAACGATATATAGGATCTGAAATTTGTTAATAACTTGGTTTTTTTTGTCGTTAATAATGTTATGTAGACTCTGGTTGTGTTTGTTAAGTACAAACTGCTTGATAACTAAAAATCATTTTACATGTTTCATTTACTATCAGACATCTCACGCAGTTGTGGAATGAGTGATAGAGGGAAATAGACAAGAATAGACTTATTAATATACGTATATATAGAAAGCATACCGCGAAGAACAAAACCTTCCATTAAACATACAGAAAACCATGATTATAACAACAGATATAACCAAAGTAATAGCAAGCATTAAAATAGATAACATGGAACTGGAAAATGTCGACCAGTTTGATTATCTGAGTACAAATGTAAACAGCTTAGGTGATTGAACAATGGAAATTAGGAAAAGATTAGCGATACCGAAATTAAAAGAAATGAAAAATATATGGAAACACTTTTATAAAGAGACAAAAGTTATACTTTTTAGATCATACATTTTTCCCATTTGTCACACACGGTTGCGAGATTTGGACTGTACATAGAACAACGGCAAAAGGAATATCGGAATTCGAACTGAAGTGTTATAGAACAATATTACGAATTCCCTGGACAGAAAAGATAAGGAATAGTCACGTTCTGAGCATGTTGAATATAGAGGAAGGATGGCTGATGAATACAAGTTTACATAGATAACTGAAATATGTCGGACATATAAAAAGATACATTGGCATGGACAGACGTATATTAGACAGCAGTATTCCGGGAAGAAGAAGAAGAGATAGACCTAGAAGGTGATGGACAGATGACATCAAAAACTGTATGAAATTATTATTGGAGAAGGCAGGCAGATTGGCACAGGATAGGGTCGGGTTCGGAACATAAATTGCAAAAACAACGTTCTGGAATGAATATGTCACATGATGATGATGATAGAAAACTGAGTAATAGAGGGAAGTAAACAATCATAAACTTTTTTGGATCATCATAAGAAATATTACAGATATCTTAGATAACACGAGTATCTTAACGTGGTGCAGAAACCTAGGAAGTTTTTGTTATCTTCTTCTGTGCTTGTTCTCATACGTTCTCTGGAGAGCTAAAATGCACCGTGTCATGGTTTACAACTTTACTGGGAATATATGCAGTGCAGTACTTCACACTACATACGACTTCAGCATGAATGTATTCACACACACACACACACACACACATATTAGTATGGACGTTGATTCTTGGTAATGCGCATCCTATTTGTGTGTTACGTGCGTGTATTATATTATACAATTCAAATGACACAAAATGATAAATAAAACACAAAGCGTGACATTTATTAAAACAACATAAGCAGCAGATAGTGTTGATGAGTCTACCGAAAGCTACTGGCATGCACGTGAAATTAATTCATAAAGCTGATGCATGCAGCTAAATATTACCACAAATCGATCTTAGATAACGTCTGTTATTCTGTGTACATGTGTATTGTGATCTCTTTTTGATCGAAACGTCGACTTTACATGTTACTGTGTTTTGTAAAACTAAATCTGGAAGAGAGTTAACAATCAAAATGTATTACTAAATATGTTTTCTTTCTTCAAGCGTTAGTAACATGACTAATTAGCACTTTCCGCAGCTGTAATCATATTCACCAAGTTTTACATAATTACATTATTCAGAGGAAAGGCATACTCATATGCTCAGCATCGCATGGGAGTTTCACGCTGAGAGCTTCAGTGTGTTGTTCCGACATTGCAAAACGATCTAGCAAAGTGATTTGATGAGCACAATAATTGGTGACGATCTCAACAATATAATGACTGCTTTGTGTAAGCAAATAATCATCCAATTGTCACGTGTGATTAGTTCGGGTTTGTGTATTCACGCCTCCACTGAAATAGTCAACATTCAATCATGAAAATGTGTACGCCTCCCATGATCTACTCTGTTCTAAATAGAAATATTTGTTGCCCAATCGACATTGTGGTTTAGGCACCGGTTGCGTAGGCTCTCCTATGCCGTGTTGCGCCTAGTGTCCTACTACACAGTGTGGCTGATACAATCAACGTAAATGCATTTGTTTAACAAATAGATAAAAAGTAATTTTGGGGTTACATAATTCGCATAAGATAATGACATCATAGTGCACACACAGAGTGTCGCTCTCTTCCTGATCCGATATTTACAATCTAGTTCCAATAGAATCACAAGTTATGGTGATTGTACGTATTTTTAATAGTATTTTACACACGAATATTTAATCGTGTTTTACACAATTATATTTAATTGTGTTTTACACGCGTAGACTAATTTAGTCGCATCTTACACACATATATTTAGTCATATTTTACAAACGTATATTAAGTCGAATCTTACACATGTATATTTAGTCATGTTTTACACACGTATATTTAGTTGTGTTTTACACACGTATATTTAATGGTACATCCAGGTAACAGATTATTTTCAGAATCTCTCTTTAAAAACAAAATATATAAATATATTTTTCACGAATATTGACATATTGACGAGCTGCAGACGCAGTGGAGTTGAAAATATTTCAAGCAAGCGGGCATTAATTGTTTCTTCTTCCCTTATTGGTCTCTAACCAGCACCTGTGCTTTACATGGCTGGTTTCTCCCTGATATCACATGTATGTGGACATAATATATAGTATTTACACATCGAAAACACACATTACAAAGCCCATTTCGTACAGGATGACCATGAAGGAACCACGATCAGGATTAAAACAGTAAACACACTATCTTTCTGTAAGATTTAGGTTTTCAATTGACGATGTGCAGCCACGCAGACAGGGAAATTAGTTATATTTGAGCATGATTTAATGTTTTTAATTCTGACAAATTCGTACAGAAATAGATAGACATAGTGCAGGTTAACAAGAACAAGTTTAGTGGCTGTGAAACTTTGCGTAAGCTATTTCGTTTGCACAGGTGCCGAGACCCTTTTTATTTTACTTTTTAAATCAAGTTTGCAAGTAGCCGTTCAGGGAGGAAGGCAAAGAGGTGACTCAAAATATTGAATTTACAACATAATTTTATTTACACTCCTTCGAATTGCTGAAGATAGAAATATGTGAAGAGATTTTATTGTTATTGTTTCCAAGACTTTTTCGGATTTTGTCTCCAAGATTTTTTGTGATGTTGTTTACAATACATTTTACGATGTTGTTTCCAATACTTTTTGTGGTGAACAGATAAAACTGTCAGATTATTCCGATAGCAAATCTGCACAGCTGAACGTATATACTGCCAAGAAAATCCCGAAAATCAAAAATTATTTGTTGATTGATATATCATAATTAGGCTATGTTACCAACTTGTAATTAAAGTGATGTATGTAGTGTATGCAAAATATGGTTCGTGACACTTAATCCATGTTCCACTGTTCTCTTTCATTATGTTTTAGTCTTCTAGGCTTTCTTCTACCTTCCGAAGTCCATCTTAGAACAGTTCTACAAAATGTTTTTTAACTCCCAGCCAATTTCCAATCACCAGCGTTTTCCTACGATGCAAGATGCAGCATGAGACAGAGAGCACAGTATGTCGAACAATGTCACAATAAAATTTGGTCGAATAGATACGCGCGAGTTACTGTCGCTGTTCCAGGAGGCCACAGGTTCGATACCAGGAACTGATGCTATTATATTTAGAGACGTCCCAACTAATGGTATATTTGTTAAGCCTATTCTTGTGCTTGTAAGACCACGTGTTGATTCCTTTACGTTATGTTCTTGAAGATCTCTAAGGATTATCACTTCAAGGCAAGGTTTTACGTGTTGTGAGTGCTACTCTTGGCAAGCGGCGTTCGTTGGGAGTGACAGTAATAATAATAATAATAATAATAATAATAATAATAATAATAACAATAAAAATAAGAATAAGAATAAGATTGATAACCGCTAGGGTCGTAGTTCTGCCACACTTGAGACATTATCACAAACGACCTCCAAGCAAGTGTATCCTCAGCCATTCGAAGGAGTGTAGAAAAAACATTCCCATGCCATTCCTTGATGTTATCAATCCAGGAATATCGTTATCAGCATCTTCTCTTTCCATCCCCGACTGTCCCTTAGAAAATAATTTTAGAAAGTCAGTCGCGGTATGTTAATTTTCCAAACCAAACAAGTTTGCGCAGTTTGACCACTGTCACAAGTCATTCTTGAAAACATACAAGTTTGGTTAGCTGCTGCAGAACGAATAAATTTGTCTTAATATTTTTTGTAGTGTTATTTTGTCGTAGTCGACGATTACCATTCAGCTCAACAGGTATTGCTATGAAGATTATGATGCCTGCAGTGTGCCCGTCTCACTGTGACTAATGAATCATATGTGTGCCTAGAATTGTCTAACCCAATATGACTGTGTATAAGAAGTAGAGGCGAAATTAACCAACACCTGCCTTTCTCCTAGCGCATTTTTGTTGTGCAACATAATGTCTGAGGCTCTCTGCAGCTGCTGCACCACTCTTGATTTTGTGACGCCAGTTGTATTATTCTTATGCAAGAGCCTCCCATGAATATGTGTCTATGTTGAAGGGAGTCAGTGATGTCTTAATCATCATCGTGTGACATATTCTTTCCAGAACGTATTCTTCTTTGTGAATCTACTAAACACTTCACGATCTTATAAGAGTTGACCTGCCTCCTTCATGGACATGTTTAAACAGTCAGATATATCATTTGTCCATCGCCGTCTTGGGTGGCCTCTTCCTCTGCTGCCATTAACCCTTCCTTCTGCTATTAGTATTCCCATGCTGTTATGTCTCTTTAGATGTCCAAAAAAGTTCAACTTTCTTGTTTTGATGTTATTAGGAGCCAGTCCTCTCCGACATTTAATGATTGTTATACTCTTTATTGTCCTTTTTTCTTTATGTCCATGATATGCACATTTTTTCTGTAGCATCTCAATTTAAAGGCTGTAAATTTATGTGCTCTATAAATGACTCAGTAGGTAACCTACTTTGATGCCTTAATAGTGTCTTTAAAACGCTTCTTCTGCCACGCGGAACCTGTTTACAATTCTCCGAATACCAACATTTTTGTGTAGACGGTGATCTTGTATACAGACCATGTGTCATGTCCAACACGTCTTCGTCTTCATCAACATTGTGTGTATAACTATGGACTTATATTTCATCAGTACTTACAATGTCTGGTATTTTGTCCAACTGATGTATGTAAAATATCTTTAAAAGGCAGCTTTGATGGAAATGGTTGAGTGTTCCATTGCGCCTGGCGTATACTGCCCATGTTTCACAGGCATAAAGAAGTGATGATATTACTGCTGCTTGGTAAACTATGAATTTGATGGTGTATGTTTTCCTCTTCGGTCTCATTCATTTTGCGTATCTTCCATATGTGTCATTATCTTTCGTTATTCTGTTGTTTACCTCAGTGTCCATGTTTACAGCTTGTGAGAAAGTACTGACCAGGAAGTGACTGTTGACTGAAGTTCTTCTTCATTGATCCTTATGAGGATTTAAATGTGGGTTGAAACATGACCTCTGTTTTCTTTGTATTGATGGTGAAGACAAAGTTGTCGCACACTTCAGAAAATTGGTTTATGACACTCTGCATACTGTCTGCAGAATCACCAATACAATGCACAAGCATTACCATAGAAAAATTCCCTAACCATCGGTGCCTGGAACTTTAGTTCTGACTTGCAAACGCAGAAGAATGAAAAGTTTACCGTCTGTTCTGTATTTTATTTCCATGTCTGTTGCGTCGCTTGATCTAGATGCGTCTGTCAGCATGGCAGAATACATCAGCTGAACAGTGTTGTAGCAAGAACGCATTCTTGTTTCATCATATTTTGGTACAGAAAAGGCTGGTGATGATTTTTCATTACTGATAACAACAGGCTGATAAATTTTTATTCTTTTTTCGGGGGGGGGGGGGGTCAATATGTGGCTAGAAGTTTCCAGATCATATCTATATTCACTGTGTAAAATGCCTTTGTGAGGTCTATACATGTTGTGAAAAGTTCCCTTTGGTTGTTTTTTTTAAAAACTTTGTCTTGGAGTTGACGGGTCATGTCCACTAGCAAAGATCATGTCCACTGTCCCGCGACCTGCATGAAATCTGCACTGATTTTCAGGCAGACGATCGTCTGTTAGTGTTTGTGTAAGACTGTTTAGAATTGCACGCGCTAATGTATTACCAGCCATAGATAGCGAAGTTATCCCTGATTTCTTGTCACATTACGGTTTATTTCCCTTGCCTTTACATATGTAGGCAATCGAGACTTTGAGGCATGGTTCCTGAGCTCCAGCACGTGACAAAGATCTTGGTACGTTTATGGACAAGCACCGCTAAAGTGTATAAATTGTATAAATCTACACACTCATTATCAATTTGTGTATCATGTATATTTCATATCGTACATAATAAAGTTATGCGCAAGGGGCAGCGAGTATTGGATATTATGATAAAATAGCTAAAACTTTGAACATTTCAGAAATTCTGTATACATATGTTCAACAGGAAGCTTCTAGTTCATATATGAAGAGTTAACGGCAATAGGAGAAGAGGGCGCCCAAGACGACGATGGTGCAGTGATATGTCAGATTTCTTAAGCATGTCGCTAGTTGCGGAAGGTCGACTCTCCCAGAATCGTGGAATCTTCAGGGAATCCATAAGGAAGACCATGTTCTTGAAAGAATATGTTACATGATGATATAATCGTCTCCTTTTTTCATTTCTCTGGCTGTTCATGATATTCTCGACATTCTTCATTTTGTAATTGTGTACTGTATGTGTATTTATTTTCTAAGACTCGCAATATGACGTTTAAATGCGGTGCTATCTCTTCCACGCCGTCAATGGCAGGAATATATTACACAGTCTATGCTTCATTATTAGGAATAGTCCCCTTTCTTGTCATATTATGCTTTTGATAATGTGTGTACTTCCTTTCCATCTGATGGTATCGTTGTTCGACATATTTGATATTATCTTTAGTTTCACATATTTGATGTTATCGTTGCTCCAAAATATTTGATTGTATCGTTGTTCCTACATATTTGATATTTTTGTTGTTCTTACATATTTGATGTTGTTCCTACATATTTGATGTTATCGTTGTTACTACATATTTGTTGTTATCCTTGATCCTAATTTGATGTTATCGTTGTTCCTAAATATTTGATTGTATCGTTGTTCCTACATATTTGATATTTTTGTTGTTATTGCATATTTGATGTTGTTCCTACATATTTGATGTTATCGTTGTTACTACATATTTGTTGTTATCGTTGTTCCTACATATTTGATGTTATCGTTATTACTACATATTTGATGTTATCGTTGTTACTACATATTTGATGTTATCGTTGTTACTACATATTTGTTGTTATCGTTGTTCCTACATATTTGATGTTATCGTTGTTCCTTCATATTTTCTGTTATCGTTGTTCCTGCGTATTTGAAAAAGTGGAACTGTTTGTGTATTGAGACATTCACTTCGATCTTGCACATTGGGAGATATGTTTCTTATCCAAAACGTCTGATTTCTTGTTTATCTCTTCTTCTTCTTAAGCGTTCATGCTCAAACTCCCAATGGGTTTCTCTTGCATCACTGCAATAGTCCTACAAGATTTCCAGCTGGCTGTATTCCAAAAATGGAAATGCGTTGTGTCGTCGTTTTATTTGCGCTAATGGCCCGATACATCTGTCTTCGACGGAGCTCTTGTTATTTAAGAAAAGACACTTGTCTTTGATTTGTGACACCACTATGTGTATTAGTTAATTTAGATCGTTCTCCCGACAAAGACAGATGTGTCGGGCCATTGCCGCAAAAAACAGCGATACAACGCATTTCCATCTCTGGACTACATCCTGCTTGAAATCTAGTACGAACATAGTACTGCTACAAGAGAGATCCAGCAGGAGTTTGAGAATTAACGTTGAAGAAGAAGAAGAACGTTCTCATTCTTGGCAATCACATAAATGTTGTTTGCATATTTCAAATTACTTTGTGTTATGCTAACAACTAAAATTCCGGAAATTTTCTCAGTTTCTCGCAATAAATTTTCATTGTACATATAGAACAAATCTGGTTATTGTTTTATTCATAAATGAATCTACAATATATATACTCTTATACATCCATGTCTGACACCTTGTGTTATCTGTTGAAAAAGTCAAAATTGGTTGCCCTTTCATAGCTGCTGTTTGTTACCAACATATCTACATAATGTTCTGCGCTTGTTCCTGTCTAATACATTGTAATCTCATCTATTGATCTTCTTATCAATACATAATTATCGATTATATCCATATCTCACTGTTTATTCATAAACTACATTCCCATAGTAACCATAGATAATGTTCATCCTTATTCATATTTCATATCCATGTGGTAATGTACAGAATATTTCCATTGTTAATATAGAATGTTCCTAGTTAAATATCTAAATCTGTATATTTCACTAGACCGTGAGGCAACATGGTTCCGAACTTCTAGTCCAGGGTGTAAAGAATAGGGCCACTGTCTTCTTTCCAAACATAACGTAGGAGGCGACTAAGGAAAGTTGGAGGGGGGGGGATATGCTGTGGAGATATCACTTATATAATAGTGTCATATTGTGTCTCAATTTCTTACATTTGTCATCTTTCAAATAATCTCCATGGATGACTAACAGATTCATGCCAGCAGAGATTACGCCTTTGTCGTTTTGTGGCAGATACATTAAAAGGTTTTAAAGCCGTAGAAGATTGACTTCACTGTACTCGGTTTCCCATATGTACTCCGTCATGCTCATCGAAGCGGCACACCGCCTGACGAGAGTACCACTCATAGCACGTAACTCCGTAGCTTCAAGTGATAATCCACAGGGATCTCCGAAAAAAATGTGGCAGATACGTATTCGACAGGAGATGTTAGATGTACTAATACTGCGGATGGATCAACAAATCTGACAGAACAAATGATGAGTACGTTGCCTGAGAAATGTGTGTTGTGCTCATGGCAGGAAGTGGACATCAAGGAATACAGTTGCACTTAAGTGTTACCTTTTGGGTACCGAACATGCGTTCATAAGTACCTTTACACAATATTATCTTCGAGATAACCTTATAGAAGTCCAGGTGTTACCTGGGTTACTCAACTTAGAAATACCTGTACGTTTATCAGACATGCTTTGTACTGTCAACCTGCTCACGGCTAAATGGATTATGTCATCATCATCATGCGCCAAGAGCGACCCGCATCAACATATATAATTACATATATCTTTGGAGATTTCTCTGGACTAGTAGTTACGACTTTTGCTTTCTGCTCAAGAGGTCGCAGTGATCAAATCCCACTGATGACGTTCTATTAAATGTCTTTTTCGGAGATCCCTATAGATTATCGCTTGAAGTTTTGGAGTTAAGTATTACGAGTGGTAGCCTCGGCAGCACGTGTGCCCCTTTATTCAGAGTACGTAGTTTATATAAGGTAACCCGAATTCATAAAAGCCTATATTTTACACCTTTCGTACATAAAAGTAAACATTTTACACCTTTCATTCGTCAAAGTCAATTTTTTACAACTCCCATACATCAAAGACAGTATTTTACACATTTAGTACATCAAAGTCAATATTTTACACCTCTCATGGTTCAAAATCAATAGTTTATACCTCTCATTCGTCAGTCAATATTTTACACCTCTCATGCAGTAGATGTGATTTTACACCTCTCATGCAGTTGGTGTGATTTTACACCTCTCATGCAGTAGATATGAAATTTCACATCTACTCATGCAACAAAGTCAATATTTTTTACAACTCTCATACATCAAAGGCAGTTTCTATACCTTTTCGTACATCAAAATCAATGTTCTATATTTCACACATCAAAATCAGTATTTTATACTATTGATACACCAAAATCAGATCAGTATTTTACACTGTTGATACATCAAAATCAATATTTACACCTTTTCCTACATCAAAATCAATATTTACACCTTTTCCTACATCAAAATCAATATTTACACCTTTTCCTACATCAAAATCAATATTTACACCTTTTCCTACATCAAAATCAATATTTACACCTATTCCTACATCAAAATCAATGTTTTACAAATTTCATACATCAAAATCAGTATTTTATACCTTCCTTATGCCTGTTCTTCCCTAGCAATGTCCGTATCAATGTTTGCTCTCTCCTGACAATGTCTATCCTCCCCTGACAATATCTGTCCTCCCCTGACAATGTCTATCTTTCCATGACGATGTCTATCCTTCCATGACGATGTCTGTCCTTTCCAATCCATTTCTCTCAACCTCTATCAGTGTATGTCTCCCCCCCCCCTGTAAATATCTGTCAACTCCTATCAATGTCTGTCCTTTACTATTAACATGTGTCAACCTCTATCATTGAAATGTCCTTCAATGTCAATGTATTTTCTTCCCTATCACTAACTGTCCTTCACTATCAATTTCTGTCCCTCCATATCAATGCCTGTCTTTCACTATCAATATCTGTCATTCACTATGAATGTCTGTCCTACACTATTAATGTATGTCCTTCACTGTCAATGCATGTCCTTCACTCTCAATGTATGTGCTCGTTATCTGTATTTAATGTTCACCACTTTTCAATGTATGTCTTTCCCTTTCAATGTATGTCTTCCCCTTTCAATGTATGTCCTCTCGTATCAATGTATGTCTTCCCCTATCAATGTATGCCTTCCCATATCAATGTATGTCTTCCCATTTCAATGTATGTCTTCCCCTTTCTATGTATGTCTTCCCCTTTCAATGTATGCTTTTCCCTTTCAATTTATGTCTTCCTCTTTCAATGTATGTCTTCCCCTATCAATATATGTCCGCCCCTATCAATGTATGTCTTTCCCTAATAATGTATGTCTTCCCTTATCAATGTATGTCTTCCCCTTACAATGTATGTCTTCCCCTTGAAATGTTTGTCTTCCCCTTACAATGTATGTCTTCCCCTTGCAATGTATGCCTTCCCCTTGCAATGTATGCCTTCCCCTTTCAATGTATGTCTTCCCCTATCAATGTATGTCTTCCCCTTTCAATATATGTCTTTATCAATGTATGCCTTCCCCTTTCAATGTATGTCTTCCCCTATCAATTTATGTCTTCCCCTATCAATGTATGTCTTCCCCTTTCAATATATGTCTTTCTCTATCAATGTATGCCTTCTCCTTTCAATGTATGTCTTTCCCTACCAATGTATGTCTTCCCTTATCAATGTATGTCTTCCCCTTACAATGTATGTCTTCCCCTTGAAATGTTTGTCTTCCCCTTACAATGTATGTCTTCCCCTTGCAATGTATGCCTTCCCCTTTCAATGTATGTCTTCCCCTATCAATGTATGTCTTCCCCTTTCAATATATGTCTTTCTCTATCAATGTATGCCTTCCCCTTTCAATGTATGTCTTCCCCTATCAATTTATGTCTTCCCCTATCAATGTATGTCTTCCCCTTTCAATATATGTCTTTCTCTATCAATGTATGCCTTCTCCTTTCAATGTATGTCTTCTCCTATCAATGTATGTCTTCCCTTTCAATGTATGTCTTCCCCTATCAATGTATGTCTTCCCCTATCAATATATGTCTTTCTCTATCAATGTATGCCTTCCCATATCAATGTATGTCTTCCCATATCAATGTATGTCTTTCTCTATCAATGTATGTCTTCCCATATCAATGTATGTCTTCCCATATCAATGTATGTCTTCCCATATCAATGTATGTCTTCACATATCAATGTATCTCTTCCCATATCAATGTATGTCTTCACATATCAATGTATGTTTTCCCCTTTCAATGTATGTTTTCCCCTTTCAATGTATGTTTCCCCCTCAATGTCGCACTCTATTATCCTCGTATATCAATGTATTTCTTCATCTGTCCTCACTTATCCATGTCTGCCCTCCCTTTTCATTGTCTTTACTCCCAAATTAATGTCTGTCCCCCCTATCAACATATGTTACCCCCTTCTCAATGTCTGTCTTTCCCCATCAATATATGTTCTTTTCTATGAGTGTCTGTTGACCTTTTTCGTCTATAATGATCCCTATATGCATAGTTAATGCTCAATGTCTCCATCCAACCTCCGCAAAATTGTTATACTCAGTTCTGAGCTAATAATGTACCCGAACTCAGCAGGTCAGTTATTTCAAGACAACCATGTCTAACGTGTCGTTGAACAACAATCAAAGATAGATTCGTCTCTAAATAATGTAGATACAGTTTTTTCCTGTCTCCAGTTGTGGTTGTCACTCAGTTTCAGACTTAGCTGGTAAAATATTCAAATGTTATTGGTCACCAGTGACTATTGCGTTCAGGGTAACATCAAAGACACCTGGCATGTCGCATTGCTCACTTTCAGCCGTCAGGATGTCATAATTGTTATAAATGTTTCTCACTTTCTGAAAACCATGCCCGCTCCTGTAATACTTCCACCACTCGCAAAGAAGTGTCCGGTGGATTTGTAGCCGCCCTACTTACAAAACAATGAAGTACGATATATAGCACAACACACCAATGGCAACTCACACTTCCGCCATGATCGTTTGGTAACACTTCTGAAAATCTGGTTATTTTTAAAAAATATATTAATATATACAGTATATATATATATTTATATATATATACGTTAGAATATTTTCTTTCAATAAGGGGAAAACACGTACGTTTTATGAGTTTACTGGTTTTGTTACTGTTCCAACTTTTCATTGGCTAAGTTATGCAAAGTATAAATTTACTGTCCAATTAAAGGCACGATAAAATAAGAATACTTCATCAGTGATTGAATTATATTTCTGTGAAATGCTTTTAGTGCGCATCAAATCTCCCAATTCTGAACAGAAATCACTTATTAAATTAGTGAGAAATATGTAGACGTTTGTTTAGAGATTTCATTGTTATATCTTAAAATAATATCTAAACGCCAGTTTAATCAAAGGTCCATCGCATATTAGACGCGTGTCTATTTTACATATTTTGTGTCTTCAACATACCAGGTTTTTGCAATTTTTTTTACAGCGTATATTAAAGTAACATTTACCATTAACATAGAATTCTGGATAAAATGTGAAGATCATATATTGAAAGTGGAAGAAGAATATTGGCAGAAAGATGGATTACGCATCATTCAACCAACTACAGTTATCGATCTTTATGATTTATCGGATTATGAAAAGAGAAATAAGAAACAAGGCCATGAAAAAATCTAAAAGTAGAAGAATTTCGATAATATCAAGCTGATAGTGAACAAATGTGAAAACATCACAGCCGAAGTGATACATATATCATTGTAAAGATATTTTAGATATATAATATATACCCCTGCTCGAGAAGACCATCTCTGACAAACGTTAACCGTAGTAAACTTGTGTGGTTTTGCCATTATATAAGAAATGCATTTCTCTCTAAAACAGTCCTCCTGAATAAAGTAAAAGGTGTAAAGACATGATATGGGGGGGGGGGCATAAGTTCTGGACTGGTAATATTAAAGGCTGGACATCTATGAATTTCTCTGCATTATAACATGAACTCAGAAAATGTGTTGGTAAGATTCCAGAAAGCCACCACTAGTACTTAAATGTTCATATTAGGATGAAGATGAGGATGATTATGAGAAGTACAATGTATGTTTAAGTTTATTTTAAATTAACAAGAATGTAAATAATACTATAATTTCATAAACGGTTAACTTTTAACTTTATATCTCGTTGCATATAATCTTAACACAAGAAAAAAAGATATTCATTCTAAAAACATTTTTACCCATGTTACAACAAATGAACGCCTATACCAACAATTACGGCACAATTTCTATTCCACATAAAATAAAAGCATTGCTATCTTAAAAACGATATTCGTAGCGACTGTTGCAATAAATCCGTTCAGTCTAGATAATATTAAATCATAAATCTTTAACGTGGTTACGAATTAATCGACTCATGCAAAATGTGAAACCCATACGCTTAATAATTACGGAGATAATAGACACTATCGGTGTTCAATTTTTTATGAACACACTAATAACAAATGTGTGTACATCAAAGCAACTAACTAAATGTATGTGAAATAAGTATACTATTTACATAAATGTAAATATATATAGTTATATATGTATATATAACTATACTATTACATATATTCATGTCATAAAATGGTAGCATTCCCTATTCAGGGTGTAGCCATCAAACAAGCAGTTTCTTGGCTGTAATGATTTTCCAGGTATAAAACGCCCAGTAAGTTGCCACTGCTTTCTGAACCGTCTGATACGGGATGTGTATCACGCAGTCCCGGAGCCAGACATGTGCATGATAGGTTTGCACAAACTATACTTTATCATCAAAAATATATTGCATGAATATACAATATATGCCACATAATGGAAAAATGTATATAACTATGTATTTCCTGCTTTACGACATAAAAATGATGTGCTTAAAAGAGATCGATATCTCAAGATTAAAACGATCGTAAATGCCTAATTCAGCCAAGGTACATCTCCCTCAGGTGACATTTCAATCGACGACAATGTTAATCTACCTCAACATCATACAATTCACTGCAATAACAAAATCGTATTTTTTCTTATCCATTCTGCTACCAGATTCTCAATGGAATGCTTAGTCGTCCCAAGCCAGTTCACTCCTCCCGATCTTACATCTAATACCCTTGGTATTGCTACTCTATTTCATCTATTCACTGTATCCATTTTTTTTTAAATTTAGACAAACAGACAGCCCAGCACTCAATTAAAATTTAATTTTGAGGCAGATGTTCACAAGAATAGATGCCATTAATGGCGTCCGAGTGCATTTGGCTGCAGCAACAGGGAGTTTGACATGTGAAGTCATTGAGATCTGGCGAATGGAACAAATAAATTTGAGTGCGCTTTCAAGTGGTTCAGGAACTGTAGATTGCTCTCGCGAGCGTGTGTGTGCGATCATGTCTAAATGTGTGAGTATCTTTCTGAATTTGTGTAAATGAATGCGTAAATTTGAACTTGAGTGAATTATGAGATGGAGTGTTTATGATTCCAAGTCTTCAACGATGTTGTAAATGTACCTTGTTAGAGTGTGCATGTAGGTGTATTGGTTGGCAATTTCCTGCAATAAATAACGTACAGATATGTGTCATGATATATGTATGTGAGTATATTATGTGTATATCTGTGTGTTCATGCATATGATGAAGAGTACTAATGTTCTAATGAAGATGTTATGGTCGAGACGTCAATATTATTATCTATGTATTATGTTTTTATGGAACAACAACCTATACCATCATCCATTTATCTATGAAAATGTAACACCTAAACCCTCATCCATGTCTCTGTGACAAGGTAATAGAAAAAGGCCTTCATAGTTCTCCCAAATTTGATGTCCCAAATGCCCCATGAAAAGGGAAGTATAACACGTCACCATCTTAGTACCAATAGCAACGCCACTGATCTGATCAAAATGTTACCCATCGAATTCAACAATGTAGTAGTCAGCACAAGTTCAGCACGGCGGATAAGAGTGAGAGTAGATACAGAGGGAATAGGGTTTATTTAAAGAAATAACTGCAATGCCATAAGACCATGATAATCACGTATATAGGTATATATAGAGCAAACATCAAGTAAGAACATATAAGTGTGATCGGTAGACAATTGAACAGACAAAATATAGTTAGTATATGTTCAGTGTCTTATAAAGGTAGTTTCTGTTCAGTGTCTTATAAAGGTAGTTTCTGTTCAGTGTCTTATGAAGGTAGTTTCTGTTCAGTGTCTTATGAAGGTAGTTTCTGTTCAGTGTCTTATAAAGGTAGTTTCTGTTCAGTGTCTTATGAAGGTAGTTTCCCTACTAAGTGTTGGAAAATACTATCAAGACAATTAGATAGGGCGACTGGTCGTACATGAGCAAGCAGAGACAATGAATCTACCTGCATTGTTTTGTGTGTGTGTGTGTAATTTCAAGGTAGCATATACAAATACGGTTTGCTTAATTTGCTTTCAATGAAGCAGACAGCCGCATTAGTAGTAGCAAGATTGTTGTTATTGATAAAAGTGTTTGCAGTATCGTCGGCCACCTTATTATGAAATTGCACCGCATCAGATGTACATGCTTTGTAGGAAACACGGTTTATAGTTGTGTTTTTTTATGTGTGTAGCCCTCCTGTAGATACAATGATTACATGTCAATTAAAGTAAAGTAAAGTTAACCTATATCATTTACTGCCGTAGTGGTGTGAGATGTTAGCGATCTCACATTTAGTGGATCTGCTAGATGAGAGCGGTACCCATCTCCTCTCCGTTGCAGAGTTTACAAAGTTAGCACGTAGAATGTGTTGCCGTAGGGGTGTGAGATGATAGCCATTTCACTTTTCCCTGGCTCTGCTAGGTCGACCTGAGAGTCATTGAGGTCTGAAAAACATTTCCGCCTCAACTGGGAAATAAACCCAAGGCCACTCATATGCGAAGCCAGTGCGCTAGCCACTGCGGTACACGCGTCCTGATCGAAAGTACTGTAACATTATAAATTTGTAATGCACTGTTGCTAAAATGGTGGTAACGTTCCAAAACAGTGGGGCATACTGTTTCTAACAGTGAAGTCTATTCGCTAAACCTTTTTTTGCCTTTCAGCATCAGAGTAAAAGAGTTTTCTGGAGACGACCCTCTTGTGTGCTGAGTATATTGTGGAATTTGTTGTTGCCTCTTTTGTTTCAGTGGACCGTCGTTTTCGTGGTGGGCCTCTAGGTCTAACTTCACGGTATCTGTGTAGCATAGCTTGCTGTGGTATGCTGTCTAATGGTAGTCTGCTGAAGTGTGCAAACCATTATATCTGTTGCCTCTTAATATATTCCAAGATTGGGGCGGTGCCCGTTCTTTGTGCAATGTCCTCATTTCTCACTCTGTCTCTTAACAATATTCCTAGGACTCTGCGTAAGCTTACCATTTCAGCTGTCACGAGTTTACGTTTGCCTTGTGCATTTGTTGTCCATGTTTGGCTTGGTATCACAACCTTAGCATAATAATCGTTTTGAACAGTGTTATTGTGGTGTTTAAATCTACATTTTTGTTTCTGAAGATTGGTGTCATTTGCCTTAGAATTTAGTATGTTTTAGTACATCTATTGTTTATTTCTTCGCTGCGCTTGCCGTCTGTTGTTATATTGCTTCCTATGTATGTGAATTGTCACTTGTTTAAGTCGGCTGTTTCCAATATATATATATATATATATGATGTTCCTCCTCCGCAAGCAAAGATGAGCATGGCATGAAGATGATGAAAGCCAGAGAGCCATGACTTGCGCTATGAAAATTGGATTAAAGTGAGGAAGGGTTGCGCACTGTCGTCAACCTCACTCTCTCGCCCCTACACATATGGTCTCAGTGGCAAGACGAGTCAAGACGACAGAGTGTGTGTTGTGGTGCAGTAGATGACCAGGGTGCCTTACTGTCTCACCGTGCTCTTTGACGCTCTAATCATCATCATCATCATTATATAATATATATTGGTGTTTCTTTCTGTTCTTCCAATTTTCATTTCTTTTTCTATATTTATCGTCATGTTAAAGATTTGGCATGTAATGATTTGATGTCATCTGTCTATTTGTCTTTGTAGTTGTTCAGATGATGCTGCTACTAGTGCTTGGTCGTCTGCAAATAGCAATTCGTTTAAGTTATCGTTCAGGTTGTTTTCTTCCTTTGTCTTCGCTACTTTGCAGATGTGGTATAAGTATGTTATGAGCAATAGGGGTGATAGTACACATTCATGTCTCACTCCCGAGTGAAATTGGGAATTATCGTACGTACCTATGCTCGTTCTTACTGCACATTTACTATTGACGTATATGCTCTGACATAATCTTAACAGATGCTGGGGAACTCCATATGTCCGTAGTTTTATCCATAATTTTGCTCTATCCACTCTGTTAAGAGCTTCATCGTGGTCCACGAAAGCCAAATATAAATCTTACTTATGTAACATTTAACCAAGACTCATATTTTTAAATTATGAAAGTGAAGTGTTTTCATATTAAAAAGTCTCAGATAGTAATCTATTAATGGATAGATTTATGGATGTTTAATTATTTCTCCTACACATTTGATTCTCTGTTGTTTTTTTTTTAATTTTGGTTTTAATATCGTGTAAAGATTCCACATTTCTTCTTAGATCTTACATTAATGGTGACATTTTAATAGTACTATAATGTAAGCCCTAAAACATAGATTTCCAATATGTGAATATATTTTTGTGAATGTATCTTTTGATTGTAACATTTGAAAAATAGGTTCATTACAGGGAGACGTGTCTACATTCCAACTATTTAATATTATGCGTGATTTCATACAGTTTTTGTGACACGGAGATTGATAAAT
Organism: Meghimatium bilineatum; assembly: GCA_034231615.1. Classification (NCBI taxonomy): domain Eukaryota; kingdom Metazoa; phylum Mollusca; class Gastropoda; order Stylommatophora; family Philomycidae; genus Meghimatium; species Meghimatium bilineatum. Next base: position 50,849,782 of record CM067304.1, read on the forward strand.
CAAAACTTCTGCTGCCGATGAATCGATATGTGCGATAATCACTGAGAGCCCCGTCCCCTTTGGTTATCCAGGGGGAGGAGCAGTGGGGATCTCAGTGTGTTCGCGCAGGTCGTTAAATGCGGCGGTGTATGCGTCTTTATAGAAATTTTGTTTCGTTAAATAATGTATGGTTTGTTTCGTTAAAAAATGTGAATACGTCTCCCCATAAAGAACAGAAGAAAATATTTTTGGTTTAACGAATTAATAGTAAGCCCCACCTAAAAAATTTGGGGCTTCTGTATTTTTCTAAAAGTGCTTTAATATGTGTTGCAATGAATTCCACATTTCTTTATTTCTATTTAAATGTGCACATTTATATATTATAACATATATTCTAATCGTATTTCATTCATTAGGTGCAATTCCGACTGGTGTATGCGATCATGGCTCTTCACAGCTCTCTATCCTCAGTATTATGCATCAAGATCGTTGTTGTTTCCCTGCCGCGCCAGGTTGTTAAACTGTCTAACAGTTTTTCACGTTGTAACCCTCTGTTTCTGTTGCCTTCACTCTTTCCCTTTGTGACTATGTTTTCTAATCCTCATTTTCTCATAACGTTGCCGAAAAAAAGACGATTGTCCTTTTTCTTATATTATTGATTAAGCTCTGTTTCGCATTTGACTCTTTCAACACCTTCACATTAGTTTTCCTGGCAGTCCATGGTATTCTCAGCATTCTTCTGTAGAGCCACATCTCAAATGCCTCTAATTTCCCGCTTTCCTGTTTGTTTATTGTACTAGACTCGCAATCATAATCTTATTTACTAGTATTAATTGAAAGGGAAAGTCAGTTTTATTTTTCCATCTACCTAGTCTTATAATGTATGATTTTTGTATGTTTAATTATGAACGTCTATTCATACTATAAAATTTGAAAATGTTAAAGATATTTTATCTTTTTTGGATTCTAGAGGGGAAAAAATACAGTGTCATCAACGCAGGTTAATAAATTTTTGTCTCTTAAACCAGGTTAAAATGTTCCTGTAATGATTGGGCCTTTTTTATCTTCTATAAAAGTGACTCGTGTACTAAAACATATAACAAGGGAGATCACTAATAGTGGACCTAAAACCTGAAATAACTTCAAATAAAACTCTGTTTTGAGACCGTCTAGACGTGGTGATTTGATTTTTTTTTTTTGGACAAGTACTGAGTGCAGGTCTTCAGTTTACTGGTATTAAATGTTGATCTAAGAAAAACTGTTTCTTTTGTCTTGTTCATTCAACTGTTTTGTGTAGCTGAAAAATGGTTCTTGTTTCATAGTTTGACTTTCTTCTCTAGTATAAAGTTGACTATATAATGTGTGAAAACTGTAGCCAATTTCTAAAATACAGCACAGTCCTCACAGGATCAAGAACAAGCCACACTATGGCCCATTTAATGCCTAAAGCTACAAGCAACAGCCGTAACCCGGTTGGGTAGTGGGTAGTAACATTTCTTGTAAAGCCTAACGCTACAAGCCACAGCTGTAACCCGGTTGGGTAGTGGTTAGAAACATTTCTTGCAAAGCCTAAAGCTACAAGCCACAGCCGTAACCCGGTTGGGTAGTGGATAGTAAAATTTCTTGCAATGCCTAAAGCTACAAGCCACAGCAGTAACCCGGTTGGGTAGTGGGTAGTAGCATTTCTAGAGCCAACCAGGCAATTATGCCACAAACTACAAATAGCCCATTCCAAAACAAAATAGACAACCACTCTGATATAATCAAAATTTAATTAATTCCTAGGTTGAATGGTGTGTGGCTCAGTCAATTGAGACGTATTCACCAGCAAACAAACCAATCTCGAACTTTTCTACAATTTGATCAGCGCTTTCTTCAATATTCTCTAGTATTTTCTGCTACGCTCAATATTTTTCTCTACAGCTACTACATAGTGTTGGCAAGGATCCACATCTGCAACACGTAGCGTTCTATAGTGTTCTCCAACAAGCTCCGTGATAAATGTTCTTTGTACTTGTCTAAATATTCTTGCAATGGATGCATCTATGTTCTGTCTAAAAGCTCAGTGAATGGATGATCTCTTCTAGAACGTCTATGTCTCTTCTATTTTGCCTGTTGTGACTATGTTCTCCAAACCTCCTACTTGTCTCATAACGTGGACAAAAATGAAGACTGTCTTTTTGTTATATTATTGAGGTGAATGCAAATAAAGTAAATAGGTTACTATATCAATATAAAATAATAAAATATAGAAAATAACAATAAATAAAAGGAACAAATACAACAGTCAACGTGTCGGTCCATTTGGGACCTTTAAAGACAACAAAAACAGTTAAGAACAAAAGACCATAACGAATATAAACAAAATGGATCTCTCCAACCAGGAAATCAACCAAATTGGTTGATTTCCTGGTGGGAGAGATCAATTTTGTTTATATTCGTTATGGTCTTTAGGTAGAAATCTGCCTCCTGGAGGTGTGATAGTTATTCTCTGGCTCTAGCCCTTTGGGAAATTGGTTTATTTCCTGGTGGGAGATATCCATTTTGTTTATATTCGTTATGGTCTTTTGTTCTTAACTGTTTTTGTTGTCTTTAAAGGTCCCAATTGGACCGACACGTTGACTGCTGTGTTTGTTATTTTTATTTATTGTTATTTTCTATATTTTATTATTTTATATTGATATAGTAACCTATTTACTTTATTTGCATTTACCTCTATTTGTATGGTTACTGCAGCATTTCCTTTTTGTCGGTCATCCTCCGATATTTGGGTTATTTATATTATTGATTAAGCTCCGTTTCTTATTTGTCCCTTCTAGGACGTACAAGTGTCTTCTAATTTATTTTTGTGTTGCTAATATGTGTGATACTTTTTGATTATACGAGATATTTATACAAATCCCAATAACCTCTTAGGTACTCAGTGAGTGCGTAGTGAGAAAATCTTGTAGTATTTGTGCTATATTATGAAGAAATTCTTCATTGTGAAGGAAAGAGGTGTTAAATTTCCTTGTATGGTTTGTGAGTTCCACTTATAATTGTGACTACTGATTTGCGATCTGTAATTTGTGCTTTCTCATTTAATGTTTGATTTTACTGAGTTTGTATTTTTCGTGTATGTTAAAATCTCGCTGACCTTCCAACGATGAATGATGTGTGTGTGTGTTGTCGTTGTTTCTCTTCTGTTGGCATATCATTATATGTATACATCTACTAATGAATGCTCATCTAAGATGTCTAACGTGTCAAAGTGTGTGTTTGTTACATTGTCTTTCTTGTTGCTGTACCTGTTGACAGACTCAAGTCCAGTAGTACACAGTTAAAATCTTCTCCTATAGAAATGTATTGCCCCTTGTATCTATAGCTCTACTTCTTCTTCTTTCTGTCTTCATGTACCTTTCGGTGTTGAAGGGAGAGTGAGTGTACGGTCTTTTGCCCTTCTATTGGCCTCTTCTGCTGTTATATTTCCGAGTGTCTCTAATACACTATCTATCCACCTTTTACGAGGGCGTCCAATAGGTCTCCTGTTTTCGTATCGTTTGTTAAGTGTTTTTTGGATAATACTTTGCTCTTTCTGTCTGGTTATGTGACCGTACCATTTAACTTGTTCTTTCTGTATGTGTTCTATTGTTGGTTTGATCCCTAATTGTTTCCTTAGTGCTTCATTCCTGATTTTGTCTCTCACGCTAACTCCAATCATACGTCTCACACATTTCATTTCAGTGGTGTTAATCTTATGTATTGTTCTAGAATCTAATGTCCAAGTTTGACACTGATAACACAATGTTGGTAAGAAAATGGTGTTGAAAAGCGCTTTCTTTGTTTCTAGTGTAATATCTTTGTATCTATAGCTCATAGCATGAAAACAATCGTTTATAAAAAAACGTGTTCAATATATATACCTACCAACTAGCATATGCACGTCTGTAATATTATGTTTATACCGTATTTGAACGATTGTAACTCTGCCTTCCATGTACTTATGTGTAGGCCCCTATGTGTGATTTCCAAGTCGTGTGACATTTGTAGCACAGCTACTATCTTGTAGGATGTTTCTAAACTAAATCCTGCATTTCTTAGTTGTTTTGCAATTTGATGTGCAAACGTGTCGTTGTTCATGTGTGTTTCCTGCTGAAGAATGAAATCTGCTTTATGTTTGTGTATTGGAGCTACTATGTGGTCTAGTTAATTCCTGGTGCCTCTAATGTGCATGATTACTAGATATACCTCTTGTGTTAGTGCGGGAATGCGAATAACATCAAAGTGAATAGGACACATTAGAAAGCTATATATGATAGCTTATACCTAGATCTTACCTGTTTAAGTTCAAGAGAACATTTATTTACACAAATATTTATAAAAATGCCAATATATGTGATCACCTCAATCTTTTATACACGATTTCCATTTAATTCTAAGTTCTAATTTATTTTGAATATATTGCAAAACCAGGCACAATTAGCTTGAAAATTTCGACGTTTTTCATTTAGAAAAGGATTTAATAGTTCACTGCCTGTGTTATATATGACTAAATTGTTCAATGTGTCATCTATTACTACATGGTTTATTGTCTGTGTCATCTATCAGTAAATAATTTTTCTTGTCTAAATTGTTGTAGTTTTCTGGAAAGAATCATGCTGTTTAGCCAGATTTCTTTTATCAGTAAAATGTTTACTGTCAGTGTCATCAATCACTAAATGGTTTATTGTCAGTGTCATCCATCAGTAAATTGTTTACTGTCTGTGTCATCTATCAGTAAATTGTTTACTGTCTGTGTCATCTATCAGTAAATTGTTTACTGTCTGTGTCATCTATCTGTAAATGGTTTATTTAATGTGTCATCTATCTGTAAATGGTTTATTTAATGTGTCATCTATCTGTAAATGGTTTATTATCTGTGTCATCTATCTGTAAATGGTTTATTTAATGTGTCATCTATCTGTAAATGGTTTATTATCTGTGTCACCTATCTGTAAATGGTTTATTATCTGTGTCATCTATCTGTAAATGGTTTATTATCTGTGTCATCTATCAGTAAATTGTTTACTGTCTGTGTCATCTATCAGTAAATTGTTTACTGTCTCTGTCATCTATCAGTAAATTGTTTACTGTCTGTGTCATCTATCAGTAAATTGTTTACTGTCTGTGTCATCTATCTGTAAATGGTTTATTATCTGTGTCATATATCAGTAAATTGTTTACTGTCTGTGTCATCTATCTGTAAATGGTTTATTTAATGTTTCATCTATCTGTAAATGGTTTATTATCTGTGTCATCTATCTGTAAATGGTTTATTATCTGTGTCATCTATCTGTAAATGGTTTATTATCTGTGTCATCTATCTGTAAATGGTTTATTATCTGTGTCATCTATCTGTAAATGGTTTATTATCTGTGTCATCTATCTGTAAATGGTTTATTATCTGTGTCATCTATCTGTAAATGGTTTATTATCTGTGTCATCTATCTGTAAATGGTTTATTATCTGTGTCATCTATCTGTAAATGGTTTATTATCTGTGTCATCTATCTGTAAATGGTTTATTATCTGTGTCATCTATCTGTAAATGGTTTATTATCTGTGTCATTTATCAGTAAATTGTTTACTTTACTGTCTCTGTCATCTATCTGTAAATTGTTTACTGTCTGTGTCATCTATCAGTAAATTGTTTACTGTCTCTGTCATCTATCAGTAAATTGTTTACTGTCTCTGTCATCTATCAGTAAATTGTTTACTGTCTGTGTCATCTATCTGTAAATGGTTTATTATCTGTGTCGTCTATCTGTAAATGGTTTATTATCTGTGTCATCTATCAGTAAATTGTTTACTGTCTCTGTCATCTATCAGTAAATTGTTTACTGTCTCTGTCATCTATCAGTAAATTGTTTACTGTCTGTGTCATCTATCAGTAAATGGTTTATTATCTGTGTCATCTATCTGTAAATGGTTTATTATCTGTGTCATATATCAGTAAATTGTTTACTGTCTGTGTCATCTATCTGTAAATGGTTTATTATCTGTGTCATATATCTGTAAATGGTTTATTATCTGTGTCATCTATCAGTAAATTGTTTACTGTCTGTGTCATCTATCTGTAAATGGTTTATTATCTGTGTCATATATCAGTAAATTGTTTACTGTCTGTGTCATCTATCTGTAAATTGTTTACTGTCTGTGTCATCTATCAGTAAATGGTTTATTATCTGTGTCATATATCAGTAAATTGTTTACTGTCTGTGTCATCTATCAGTAAATTGTTTACTGTCTGTGTCATCTATCAGTAAATGGTTTATTATCTGTGTCATCTATCAGTAAATGGTTTATTATCTGTGTCATCTATCAGTAAATTGTTTACTGTCTGTGTCATCTATCTGTAAATGGTTTATTATCTGTGTCATATATCAGTAAATTGTTTACTGTCTGTGTCATCTATCAGTAAATTGTTTACTGTCTGTGTCATCTATCAGTAAATTGTTTACTGTCTGTGTCATCTATCAGTAAATTGTTTACTGTCTGTGTCATCTATCAGTAAATGGTTTATTATCTGTGTCATCTATCAGTAAATGGTTTATTATCTGTGTCATCTATCTGTAAATGGTTTATTATCTGTGTCATCTATCTGTAAATGGTTTATTATCTGTGTCATCTATCTGTAAATGGTTTATTATCTGTGTCATCTATCTGTAAATGGTTTATTATCTGTGTCATCTATCAGTAAATTGTTTACTGTCTGTGTCATCTATCAGTAAATTGTTTACTGTCTGTGTCATCTATCAGTAAATTGTTTACTGTCTGTGTCATCTATCAGTAAATTGTTTACTGCCTGTGTCATCTATCAGTAAATTGTTTACTGTCTGTGTCATCTATCAGTAAATGGTTTATTATCTGTGTCATCTATCTGTAAATGGTTTATTATCTGTGTCATCTATCTGTAAATGGTTTATTATCTGTGTCATCTATCTGTAAATGGTTTATTATCTGTGTCATCTATCTGTAAATGGTTTATTATCTGTGTCATATATCAGTAAATTGTTTACTGTCTGTGTCATCTATCAGTAAATGGTTTATTATCTGTGTCATCTATCTGTAAATGGTTTATTATCTGTGTCATCTATCTGTAAATGGTTTATTATCTGTGTCATATATCAGTAAATTGTTTACTGTCTGTGTCATCTATCTGTAAATGGTTTATTATCTGTGTCATCTATCAGTAAATGGTTTATTATATGTGTCATCTATGAGTAAATTGGTCACTGACTGTAGATGGAATTGCTCATGTTCTTCGTGTTGTAATATCATGTTTGTGCACATATATGTTAAGTGTCTTCCGACATTTAATATATTTTGACGTAAAACGCTGAGACGTTCCGTAAAAGTATCGTATTGCTCCTTGGTGTATTCTGTGGAGTTTCTCTGTCGTTTTGTAGTTTATGAGATTCACTTTGTGTGTGTAGTAGAGGAAACTCGCTTTGTTTGTGTAATGAAGGAGACTCGATTGATGTGTGTGTTGTAGAGATTTGCGTGGTTTGTGTACTGGGAAGAATCGCTTGGTTTGTGTACTGGGAAGAATCGCTTTGTTAGTGTACTGGGAAGAATCGCTTTGTTAGTGTACTGGGACGAATCGCTTTGTTAGTGTACTGGGAAGAATCGCTTTGTTAGTGTACTGGGGAGAGTCGCTTGGTTTGTGTACTGGGGAGAGTCGCTTGGTTTCTGTAGTGAATGATAGTCGTTTGGGTTGCTTGTTTGCGTATTTCTTTACGTTTTCTTGTTCAGCGTACTTCAGTGTATTATGTGTATAAACCTTCCGTTTCTGATGTATCTTGTTGCGCCGATACTTCAACTATTGTCCTTCTGGTTGTCAGTGCTGTAGAGTATTCAGCCTTCTGGTGTAAAGCTCTAAACCATCGGTTCCGAAACGATTTCGTGCCACTGTCCACTTTGCAATACATACATGTTGTAATTCAACTTTGAGAACCTGTGTTCTAGACTGGGCTATCTGTTCTTGATGATCGGTACTTTCAAGTAAATCGGTTGCGGTTAGATATTTCACATTTGGGTTTTTTTCCAAGGGTATTTAAGAACACCATAACTTGTGTACTGTGTTCTCAAACCTGATATGATTATCCAATTCTGTCTGTGGGCTTCATCAGTCCCGGTAAAATGCACATATACACAATCAGGAATGTTTTGGACGATATGGTTGTATAAAAAAGATCCCCTTACCTGGCACACTTCAGATTGTATGTTTGTACGTCAGCTTCTGTATCACTTGTGAGAAAAGTGACAATTGTGCATACCTATTCTGTTTTTAATGGTTGGTGGTAGAAAATGAACTACGCCCTTGTGTCTTTATTTTTCTTTATGGTGTATAAGAACAGACAAATGAGTGTTGGTCCTGTCGAAACATTCACGAAATTGTTGTACTGCTGGATGTAGACTCCAGCGTTCAAAACATGTCTGTGCATTTATTGATCTGTAAATCGCTACTATTCCGTTTAGGCCTATTCCTACTGGAGCTGTAAGAGTGCTGGAGATTAAAGAAAGATATGCGCGTAAGGTTGTGGATCAGAAACAGTAATAACTAATGTGCCTGCACAGTGTAGAGCTCCGCCTTTCAATGCAAACGCTTCCGCTCAACTCAAGTATTGGGATGCTGACAGCCATCTTGTGATGTTTACGTAGAACACATAAACTTACTGACTCCGCTGTAAGGACGAATTTTCCGTTGCAAAAAAAAAAGGCCAAACATATGTTTATGGGAACCAAAATTGAAATCTCGTACCTTGATATCATGAAAGACAAATAAATCCGAGGGTTCTCGCTAGATAAATGTGAAAAGAAAAACATGTAGTTTTCTCTCTCTCTCTCTCTCTCTCTCTCTCTCACTAGGTTGAAATAACAAGAACAATGGTAATCTACGTTGATAATCCAGTCACCACGACCTCCTGCTTTAGAAAAATGTGTATATACAAAATGTATGTTTTTATAGTGATTTACATATTTTAACCGTGAACGTTAATCAAATTGGGTTTTTTCAGATCTTTACAACCATAAATAAAATAAGGGAGGTAGCAGAACTGGTAAGCCGGCCATCACATCCTAAGATGTTAACGTAAACTACGTAGAGTAGTTAGTAAGTTTACCTAAGCGCCATTTCAACCAGCGGACTACAAAGTCCAATTAGGTTATATCAGGACGTATTATCATAACATATTAGAGGTAACAATGAATTACGTTCTGGAACACCTGAAAAAAAATAATGTGAAGATTTATTGGGAAAACAAATTGTATCAATGGAATGTGAAAGAATTGAGAAGCCTATATGATTTGCTGTGATGCTTACAAGTACAAAATGTACTAAAGAAATCCACAAGTCAGTTTTCTTATAGGTGGAACAAGGGTTGTAACCACTGTAATTGCAAAACTTTGATTTAATTTTGAATTCTTTCCCTTTCGTAGAAACCATTTATATTTCTAAATTTTTAGTTGTACAATGTCGTGAGAATATCTAGTATTCAGCTAAACGTACCGTCAAGGGACTTATAATACTAGTTTTTACAAAGACTATGTTGTTGTGTTAATTCGAGTTGATTTTTTTGCCAAAATAATATCAAATGATACACTGAGTAGTATAGACGAGCATTGATCTACACGACAAGGTTGCCTGATAGTTGGCACAGTGTTTGACCAAATTTCTGGAGGTGTTAAAAATGTACGAAGATACAAATAGACATAGATTCAAATACATCGAGACATGCGCAACATGAACAATCCAGCATAGAAGAAGTACAATGGACAATCAAAAACTAGAGATTCACCATAGTGCGACCGATTTGTTGCTGAATTGTTACAAGAATGAGGGGTCCAGTGTCCAAGTATATCATGCCCTCTGTTTCAAAATCTGGAGACGTTAGGCCAAAATATTGGAAAAGATCGTATATATATATATATATATATATATATATATCGTTATAGCAATAACTGTGTTAGAGAGGAAGCACATATTATCACAAATTGTATCACATATTAAAACGGAAGCACACATTTTTAATAGTCTAATGGCATCTTCTTCTCGTCCGTAGTTTGACATGTCTACACAGCAAGTCCAGGTTTCTTAATAAATGCTACTGTATTTGAAAGCTCATCAGTGCTCCCGTACAAATTTCTTTGGATATACCGTGTTTTGTGGGCCAGTGTTCCTCCCTTAACTGGTTTAGTGTAATGCAGGATAAGTTCCGCAGGTCTGTGATGCCTGTCCACTTGGACACAGAGGTGATGGAACCAATCTGTTTAAGTGGCTGTTTAGTATGTTGTGTCATGCCCTGATGCTGAAGATGATAACCTGCTCAGCTCTGTCAAGATAGCGATAATTTTGTTTTTTGGGCGGAGGTCGACAATCCTAATAGGTTTGATAAGTTTCCTCTTTTCCTGATAAGATATTTCGTGGTCTTATTATTCATGTGTTGATCCATCTTTTGCCAGCGTATCTGCCTCTTCATTTCCTTGTATGCCACAGTGGGATGGTATTAATTGTAGTATTACCATTATTTGTATGCTAACTTCTCGTATGACTTCCTTCAGGTCTTGCAATTTAACGCTGTCGAGGGCTTGTAGGACAGACATTGCATCCGTAAGAAACGCCACCTGTTGATATTGACTTGTATTTGTAATTATTTCTGCAGCATTTTGTATGGCCTGTACTTCTGCAGAGTAGTTGCAGCAGAAGATTCCACATGGTGTACATGTGGATTCATTGTTTTTTTCTTGATATCTTATGTACACTCCAGAATCTACATTCTGCACTGACTGGTTGCGGATCCATCGGTATATATTTATATCTACGCTTCTCTGTGGTACATATGTTCAATAATGTTGCCTACTATTGTTATCTTTTGGAGAGTATTCAGCTCTTATATTGTAGTTGTTGGTTATGGTGATTCTGTTATTGAGATTTAGATATTGCTACCACGAAACTGGCAAAATCTTTGGCATTATTTCCTTTGTTATTTATGATAGTTCTTTCTAATTGTTATTTTTTATTTTTTTATTTTTTTATTGTGAATAAAACCTCTTCTATTCAGCCTTCCACTGGCTACCTCACCGAATCTGGTCTTCATTATCTGTGCTGACATACTCTTGTACTTGTCTGCATGGAACATGGTCTTAATGTCCTGCGTGTTTGGTAGGGGTAGGGGAGGCAGTGATGGTTGTAAATTTGCTCCTTTCTTTAATGGCAGAGGTCCTCATATCACATGTGATATGGCGAAGTGCTTCATGTGTGCCGTGTCCAGAGCTGGGAATTGACTGCTGAAGTGTATGCTATTTTTTATTTTTTCCCTATTCAGTATTAGAACTGGTCTGATTTCACATGTATATACCTTTTTTTTAATGTTGCCACATTGCCTACCACCACCCAGTTTGTTTCAGCCAATTTCCTCTCGGTAGCAAATGTCTTTCTTCCCTTTGCCTCTATTTTCTAACTGTGAGGCCTCCATGTCATACTGTTATCTACTGTAGAGCCCAAGTACACCGGTTCGTCTTCTATTTGAATATGTGCATTTCTAAGTTGTATCTCTGCTTTTTCTTTATTTGAAAGTTTGAAGAGTATTGTTGATGACTTTTAAGCATTTATCTTTAGTAACTATGTATCTGCCCATGCTGCCATGTTGCTTGCTGCTGTATTTCTTGTTGTCGATCTTTAGATGTTCATCTATACACCACACCACTAAATAATTAACATATATGACAGATTTAACGGTATACGTAGTAATGTATCACTAGTTACTATTTATGTTGAAAATATCAAATGGCTTGAACGCGGAAAACTTTTATAATATATGGGGGTTGGGGGTCGTACAACATTTATGTCTTGCAACGTAGGCGATGGCCCCAAAAAAGTTTTGGAAACCTGTGGTTTATGCCATAGCGAAAATATCTGATCCTATTATTTGCTGTATCACATTCCACAACCATGATATATCTTCCACTAGCACACAATGAGATAAGAATGATAAAATACCTGAAATAATTGTATTTTTTGTCATATATTTCTAAATGGGTAGAATAAACGATGTTTATACATTTTTTAGTATCCACACAAAATTCATACCATATATATTTGTAATCATACTATATATATTAATAATCATACCATATATATTAGTAATCATAACATATATATTAATAATCATACCATATATATTAGTCAATTAAAAAGTATATATGAATGTATATTTTTTTAAATACATAATTGGCCAAAATAAAAAAAATGGCTGAAAAATAAATTTCATAGCGAGTGTTATCTGTATCAGTCGCACGATTATAAATGTTACCCCTAGATCTCGTTGTCGCGCGAAGTCGCTTCCAGTTGTCAGTCAGTCCGTTCCTCTTTTACCAAGTTTGGCACAAAGGGCGGATGTCACAGTTCTCCATGCCTGTCGGTCAGTTGCTAGGGATTTTAGGTCTTGCGTATTTATGCCTGTTGATGTAGCAGCGGAATGTACTATTTGGAGATATTCTTATCTTGTGCAATCAATTCTCACTCCATCTCAGTCTACACTTTCCGGTCGCGATCCATAAAGTGTTAGCACGATTGCTTTGCACGAGCTGCGATGATATCCTAAAAGTGTATTTAGGTTCTTGTGTATCTGTCAATCTTAAGAGGTAGTGCATTTAGGATCTTTTGTATCTGTCAACCTTAAGAGGAAGTGCATTTAGGATCTTTTGTATCTGCTAACCCTGAGAGAAAGTGCATTTAGGATCTTGTGTATCTGTCAACCTTAAGAGGACGTGCATTTAGGATCTTTTGTATCTGGCAACCTTAAGAGGACGTGCATTTAGGATCTTTTGTATCTGGCAACCTTAAGAGGAAGTGCATTTAGGATCTTTTGTATCTGTCAACCTAAACAGGAAGTGCATTTAGGATCTTTTGTATCTGTCAACCTTACGAAGAAGTGCATTTAGGATCTTTTGTATCTGCTAACAATGCGACTGCACACGAGCAATACAAATCTCATTGAATCAATTCATTTTTCAATTAATTTCAGACAACCATTTTCCTGTTATTGATATAAATGAATGTTTGCCCTTAAATAGAGCTTCTATATTGTTTTATTGTTTTTATTTATTGAACTGCATGTTGAGTTATATTGCTCAAATTTAGAAATACTGCTCTACAATTTGCTTTTTATGATGAAGAGAAACATTTGCATAGATATCGGATATATATATATATGTATATGTTGTTTTTACCTTAATTCTGAAAATGCTAACATAAATGTAAGAATGTCATTTAATCCTTAATCCTTTTTAAATGTCAGAACTATGTACATGTAAATCGACATTGTGCCCTCACTTCTCATTGTGCCCTCTCTTCTCATTGTGTGCGTTTGTGTGTTTTTGAGGTATCAATAGATGGATCTGGTGACATCATATCACGTATTTGGGATATCAATAGATGAATGTGGAGACATCATATCACGTATTTGGGATATCAATAGATGAATGTGGTGACATCATATCACGTATTTGAGATATCAATAGATGGATGTGGTGACATCATAACAATCATTTTCGTTCCTGTGAGTTTATTTAAATTCATAACCCTATGGAAACATCAACATTGCATGTCTCCTCATCAACCAGCCAGCATGCTGATACATACAAGAAGAACGCTTACCTGTAACTATACCTTATCAATCTTATTAGACATTTACAAGCACATCTGTATATAAATGTATTCGTTTACTCAACAGCAAATGTTGTTGGAGATAATCATAGAGGTCTCAGTATGATTATCTTCCTTCCTGTAGTACTTTAAAGATCCTTTTCCTCCTTTAAGTACTTAGTACTTTGAAGATCATATTCCCCCTTGATGTACTTTGAAGATCAGCTTACTCCCTAAAGTACTTTGAAGATCATTTCCTCCTTTAAGTACTTAGCACTTTGAAGATCATATTCATCTTTTAAGTACTTAGTACTTTAAAGATCATATTCCTCCTTGGTGTACTTTGAAGATCATCTTCCTCCCTTAAGTACTTTGAAGATCATCTTCCTCCCTGAAGTACTTTTAAGATAATCTTTCTTCTGAAGTACTTTGAAGATCATCTTCCTCCCTGAAGTACTTTGAGGAACGTGATAGAATGATATGTTAATAACTAATGTGAACAGTATTTATTTATGTATAGCTATTTTGTCCGTGTAATAGTAGTGTATCTATGCAGGATTTTGAAAACAAGTGTTACAGATAAATATTGCGTATCCATTATACAGATCATTAAACCATCATCTGCGTGAGAAGTAAAATAAATACTTCTGCAGGCCAACAAGAACATCTCATGGCTGTAGTAAATCATAGCAAACCTGAGCGGATTGATCCGTGGTGATGCACGATTTCCTTTCCATTAATATTCTACAGGTAACAGTTGAGGGTGAAAGAAGAAGATGTGATAAAAAGAAAGTATGGCTTGATAGTTTTAAAGATTGGACATGATAAATACTCTTTACACTTTAATTTTTTTAAACTGAGAATTAGAAATATGGCGGAATTTTTGTGTTGATGTTTCCATAGCAGCACCCTTACGACCTTGAATTGTTTATGTTTTAATACTGATAATGATAGTGTATATAATATAAAGCTTGGTGTTTTCATCTCATTGTGTAACTATAGTAGCGATGATTTTTTTCTCAAAATATAAATATAGTATCGATGTTTTTATCTCATTGTGTAACTATAGTAGCGGTGTTTTCATCTCATTGTGTAACTATAGTAGCGATGTTTTCATCTCATTGTGTAACTATAGTAGTGATGATTTTTTTCTCAAAATATAAATATAGTATCGATGTTTTCTTCTCACTGTGTATTATAGTATCGATATTGTCCACTTGCTATTAGTCCAACATTTTCTAATATGATTTTCCAACATTATATGAACCAGCTATTGAGTATGATTAATTCACTCTCTGCCGATGGCGCCGCCTAGAAAAACTGACTTACAAGTAGATTGTAGAGTACTTGAGAAATAGAAGAGCCGATTAAATGTCTCACTTACGTGCGACACGACTTCATATCTTCGAGCATATTTCTCTGCCATGACCAAATCCTCCGCGACATTTAAGCAGTTTCTGTTCTTTGATTTGTCCATTCACCATGAGCATCAAGTGCCGTCTCACAAACGAAGTTTGACTGCAACAGACATCCAACATTTCCTTTCTTTTGTTTTGGTGGTGCACCCATTTAGACCAAAGACATGTAACCTGTCGATATTGTGATGTTACTCTCCTACTTCAATCTCTGCCTACTTCTTGCTCGTCTCCCTTTGACTTTACCCTCAAGTCAAGTCTTCAACAAGGTGTCGTGTCCCTCAAGTAAAGTCTTCAACAAGGTGTCGTGTCCCTCAAGTAAAGTCTTCAATAAGGTGTCGTGTCCCTCAAGTAAAGTCTTCAACAAGGTGTCGTGTCCCTCAAGTAAAGTCTTCAACAATGTGTCGTGTCCCTCAAGTCAAAATTGCCTACTGCAGGATTCGAACTCGGTACCTTGACCGTCATAGATGCGATCTGTGCAACACCACCACATATTGCTCTCATCATCATCTAAGGTAGTATATCCTGAACAGAATGTAGCAGTCATCAGAGCCTTTCGAAACATCTAGTCCTTCTGTTTCTGTTACTGTCATGTTCATGTGATTTGTGATATCACGTTCATCTCCTTCTTGGTCTATCTCTTATTCGTCTCTCTGGCTTCATCGCTTCCATTATGGTCTTCTTTAGGATGTCATGGCGTTTGATATTTCCATAATCTTGTAATTTTCTAGAAAGAACCATGCTGTTTAGCCAGATTTCTTTTACTTCCATTTCTCTCATGATGGCTACTGGTACATTGGTTATCGTTTTGGTCCATGGTATTCTAAGGATTTTTCTGTAACATTTTATTTCAAATGCTATTTTATTTTTCATTTTTTTTTGGTGATTGTCCAGGATTTAACTTCTTCTTCGTCGTACACCTTGCGGCGGACCTTCTGAAAGCATTCCGCTGACCGTCCTGAGGAGGAAGAATTAGGTTGATATGCGTTGTGTCATGTTTTACAGCAAGCTGCGTTATCTGCACCTTTCGACCTGACACATCCGTTTTCAGCCAGTATTTTTTTGGGCCGGGTTGGCATTCCCGTATCTTCTATCCCTAGTACTTGGCCACGCTACAGCAGGGTTGCTGCACTCTTGTTTCCAGGCCCACTGCGTGGAAGTGTACTTAGGGTCTTGGCCAGCTGTGGTTCACTGACCCTGATGCTCGACCTGCTATGGAGCGCCGGCCGGTGCAATCTGGTGTGCATGTCATCTCTGGGCCCATTGTCCAGGATTCACACCCATATATTGCCACTGGGAAAATGCAATCTCTTAGAAATGTTAGTTTTGCTATTTAGCAGCATCTCAGCCATATGTAATTTGCATTACATGACTTATGTAGGGTGTCTATAAAGTCGGTGTACACTAACATGAAAACAATCCGCACTAAATACTCACAATTAACATGCCGTAGTATGACCACCAATGTAAATTAGTCACTAGTGACTTTGCAGACACTCTGTACAAGTTCCCAGTGCTTACTCGAATAAGCTACCTGCAATAATTTCATGCAATCTTGCTTCTTGCTAAACTTATCTGCAATTTTTTAATGAAAGTTACTGTTTCTTTCAGTTACACTGTACAACAAATACATTGTAATTTTAGTTGTAATTAAAGTCATATTTGATTAGAGTCATCTTACTTACAGCCATGAAAGAGAGTGTATGTTCTTTGATGTCGTGAAGGGAAGCTAGTTCATATGTGTCAAACATTGAATGAAAATAAAAACGAACCTCTTGTGGCTAGTTAAACCGAGGAGTCCAATTTGGATATAATTAATAGTGCTGTGACCGTAACCGCAGACAATTGATGGTCAACCATCAGGGAACCGGTACTGTCATCAGAAGTGTAGTGGAGGATACACTCAGGGAGAGATCGGAGCAACTATGGATGTGTCCAGTTTGCAGTGATGATGATCCGACAACTAACTAGATGTGTCAAGAGCTGTTCGATGAATGTGTACCCGCTCTGATGAGACAAACTCCTGTCAATCGTGGAAGAGGCTCCAATCTAGTTAAATCACACCACGTGGAAGATACTCCAATCTAGTTAAATCACACCAAGTGTAAGAGGCTCCAATCTGGTTAAATCACACCAAGTGGAAGAGGCATAAATCTGGTTAAATCACACCAAGTGGAAGAGACTCCAATCTGGTTAAATCACACCAAGTGGAAGATACTCCAATCTGGTTAAATCATACCACGTTGGAGAGACTCCAATCTGGTTAAATCATACCACGTTGGAAAGACTCCAATCTAGTTAAATCATACCACGTGGGAGAGACTCCAATCTGGTTAAATCACACCAAGTGGAAGAGACTCGAATCTGGTTAAATCACATCAAGTGGAAGAGACTCGAATCTGGTTAAATCACATCAAGTGGAAGAGACTCCAATCTGGTTAAATCACACCAAGTGGATGAGACTCCAATCTGGTTAAATCAAAACTCGTTGGAGAGACTGCAATCTAGGTAAATCATACCAAGTGGAAGAGATTCCAATCTGTTTAAAGCATGCCAAATTAATAATGTGGGTATGATTAGACGACATTCCTCAATAACTAGAGATGCTGTTCAAGGTACCGTGGAGGCTGGAACAAGACGTGCTGACCAGAAGAAGACATGGTTGTATAATATCAAGGACTTGGCAGTGTGATTTTCCAAACTCATCAGGAAGATAAATGTTCAAGATATGTAAAGATCTTTCTGCATCTCATGTCTCAATATGACACTCAAAAGACCTCGACATGTTATGGGTTTTATTATAAGAGAAAATTACACCTATTTGAGCATCAAAATATAGGACATGTAATCATGTTACCACGACTATGAAACAATGAGTTTGGTTATGTACATTGTACCACTTATGGTGAGGTAAGCTTCTTTAACTGCGAATGCTGTTACAATTTGGTTAATATGGATTTTACAACAATAAAACAATGTGTGGCAATCCAGTCACAACGACCTTTGTGATATAATAATAACACAGCTGCGTGTCAAGAACCACCATCATCATCATGTGACATGCCTGCTGGCGTAGGCTGTCATGGCTCTCCACAGCTCTCTGTCCACAGTATTATGTATCACAGTCGTTGTTGTTTCCTTGCCATGCCAGGTTGTCAAACTGTCTAATATTTGTTCACGTTGTCGCCCTCTGTCTCTGTTACCTTCAATTTTGCCTGTTGTGACTATGTTCTCTAAACCTGCCTGTCTCATGAAGTGGCCAAATAAAGAAGATTGCCGTTTTATTATATTGTTGATTAAGGTCCGTTTCGCATTTGACTCTTTCAACATCTCTGCATTAGTTTTTTCTGGCAGTCCATGGTATTCTCAGCATTGTTCTGTAGAACCACATCTCTGTTGCCTCTAATCTCCCACTTTCCAGTTTGTTTATTGTCCAAGACTCGCACTGATATGTTAGTATAGGGGTTATATAGCACTGCAAAACTCTCTTTCTCACTTCTAATGACAAGGTCATATTACACAGTATATTTCTCAGTATATTTTTTTGTGTGGTCAAGAACCATAACTTAACATTTACCTGCAGCTGGCTGAACTTATTTGCTGCAATAATCATAACATACATATTACTACCTCTATTTGATATATAAAACATGTATCTATTATATAAGTTGTCTTCTATCTAACCACATTCAAGCACGACATTTTGGTTCCTAGATAATATCATAATAACGAAACATATAGACAAGCAAAATGTTGATAGACATTCGCTCGAGGTTATGATTAAAAAACATAGTTGTGTCCCTTGGGCTAGAAATGAACGTGATTTTCCTACATTCGTTGTATACTCTTACTAAATTGTAGCGTAGGGGCCAACTATAATTAATAACACAAAAATATGAGAGATTAATAAAGGAGGTGATATTATAGAATCATATAGAATCAATGAAGAATCCAATATCTCAGCCTTATTCAATAAAAAAAATCAGAAACTGTCAGAATGTTATTATGTGAAGTAAAATCATGCATGTGGAAACATACACATCTAAAATAAATGAAATACGGGAGTGATAGCGGTGAAAGAAATATGGGAGTGAAAGAATTGAATAAAATATTGGAATGAAAGAGATGAATAAAATATTGGAGTGAAAGAGATGAATAAAATATTGGAGTGAAAGAGATGAATAAAATATTGGAGTGAAAGAGGTGAAAGAAATATGAGAGTGGTAGAAGTGAATAAAATATCGGAGTGAAAGAACTGAATAAAATATGGAAGTGAACGTGTTGTATGAATGAATATATGAACGCACACAGAAATTGATAAATGTAGAAGGGGTTATTGTATGTATAACTCGCCCTTGTGTTGATGGGGCCCGAAAGGGGAGCGAAGAATAGCAACACTTTTTACCTTCCACTGATGTAAAAAGTAAAAGTAAAGTAACCCATAGCATTTATTATTGCCGTAGGGGTGTGAGATGTTAGCGTTCTCAAATTTCACAGGCTCTGCAAATGAGGGCGGTAGCCATCTCCTCTCCCTCGCAGTCTTTACTTCCCGGATTAATCCGGTACCCATTTAAGGCTGGGTCGACCTGGGAGCCGTTGCGATCTGAAAACATTTCCGCCTCAACTGGGGAATGAACCCAGGACCACTCATATGTGAAGCCAGTGCGCTAACCACTGCGCTAACGCGGCTCCCATGATGTAAAAGGCGACTAAGGAGGTTATGGGATGGAGTTGCTGTCCCATCCCATATTGGGTCAATTACCCAAAGCCATGCTGAAGTCGGCTGTGTAAGGCCGAAATGCACAGACATCGCAGCAATGCTGTAAACCATGACACAGCGCATTTCGTTCTCCGGACTACATCCTGCTAATCTGCAGGAGTTTGAGAACGAAAACAGAAGAAGAAGAAGTATGTATAACTGTTGTTGTTTATGAATCTCATCGTCATTACTAGAGCGTGTTACACAAACAAGAAAGAATAGATCAGATAAAGAGATAAATAATGAATAGTTAGACTAATATATTGAGAGAATAAGTAGACTGAGATTAGCTAGACTGAGATTAGCTAGACTGAGATATTGAAAGATTAAGTAGTTAGACAGAGTAGTTTGACAGAGTAGTTAGACTGGGATACGGAGAGATAATGAGTAGTTAGACTGAGATACTGAGAGAAAGAACGAGTCGTTAGACTGCGATTATTGAAAAGTTTGACTGACATTAAGAAGAGTGAGAGTAGTTAGATTGAGATTAGTTAGACTGAAATATTGAGAGAAAGAACGAGTCGCTACACTGAAATATTGAAAGAACGAACGAGTCGTTACACTGAGATATTGAGAGAAAGAACGAGTCATTAAACTGAGATATTGAGAGAAAGAACGAGTCGTTAAACTGAGCAGTTATAGTACTCACAGCCTTAAATTATTACAAATTACAACATCTAAGTTGTTATTATCACAAATGTAGAGAATGATAATCAATATAACAAATGACAAGGTAGATGATACTGATGACATACGTAACTTAATGTCTAGCAATTTATTGAGATCATACATGACCTAAAGATGTATTAAAGCGATGGTTGATTCTGTACTGCTATCGATGTAGAAAATATATGTTCTAATAACAATACTAATAAGAACATACGTAGATCCAGGAATAGTTTGACGATTAACGATCACGTGAGAGATGTGGCCATTTATTGGCTTGATTACAACATGGCTGCCAGCGTTCCCACTCGCTGATATCAAATGAACCGATTCTAGCAAGTGTCGACGGTAGACATAATCAGGCTGTAAGAGGTAGTATCAAATTATAAATTAGTGTTAACGTATTCCTTTTATCTTCATCTTGTTCTCAGTTGTTGAACTATGTGTACACAGTAAGTCGGTTCTCAGTTGTTGAACTATGTGTACACAGTAAGTCGGTTCTCAGTTGTTGAACTATGTGTACACAGTAAGTCGGTTCCCAGTTGTTGAACTATGTGTACACAGTAAGTCGGTTCTCAGTTGTTGAACTATGTGTACACAGTAAGTCGGTTCTCAGTTGTTGAACTATGTGTACACTGTAAGTCGGTTCTCAGTTGTTGAACTATGTGTACACAGTAAGTCGGTTCTCAGTTGTTGAACTATGTGTACACTGTAAGTCGATAATCAGTTGTTGAACTATGTGTACACAGTAAGTCGGTTCTCAGTTGTTGAACTATGTGTACAAAGTAAGTCGGTTCTCAGTTGTTGAACTATGTATACACTGTAAGTCGGTTCTCAGTTGTTGAACTATGTGTACACTGTAAGTCGGTTCTCAGTTGTTGAACTATGTGTACACAGTAAGTCGGTTCTCAGTTGTTGAACTATGTGTACACTGTAAGTCGATTATCAGTTGTTGAACTATGTGTACACAGTAAGTCGGTTCTCAGTTGTTGAACTATGTGTACAAAGTAAGTCGGTTCTCAGTTGTTGAACTATGTGTACACTGTAAGTCGGTTCTCAGTTGTTGAACTATGTGTACACAGTAAGTCGGTTCTCAGTTGTTGAACTATGTGTACACAGTAAGTCGGTTCTCAGTTGTTGAACTATGTATACACTGTAAGTCGGTTCTCAGTTGTTGAACTATGTGTACACTGCACGTCGGTTCTCAATTATTGAGTTATGTGTACACTGTTAGTCGGTTCTCAGTTGTTGAACTATGTATACACTGTAAGTCGGTTCTCAGTTGTTGAACTATGTGTACACTGTTAGTCGGTTCTCAGTTGTTGAACTATGTGTACAAAGTAAGTCGGTTCTCAGTTGTTGAACTATGTATACACTGTAAGTCGGTTCTCAGTTGTTGAACTATGTGTACACAGTAAGTCGGTTCTCAGTTGTTGAACTATGTGTACACAGTAAGTCGGTTCTCAGTTGTTGAACTATGTGTTCAAAGTAAGTCGGTTCTCAGTTGTTGAACTATGTGTACACTGTAAGTCGGTTCTCAGTTGTTGAACTATGTGTACACAGTAAGTCGGTTCTCAGTTGTTGAACTATGTGTACACAGTAAGTCGGTTCTCAGTTGTTGAACTATGTATACACTGTAAGTCGGTTCTCAGTTGTTGAACTATGTGTACACTGCACGTCGGTTCTCAATTATTGAGTTATGTGTACACTGTTAGTCGGTTCTCAGTTGTTGAACTATGTATACACTGTAAGTCGGTTCTCAGTTGTTGAACTATGTATACACTGTTAGTCGGTTCTCAGTTGTTGAACTATGTGTACACTGCACGTCGGTTCTCAATTATTGAGTTATGTGTACACACTAAGTCTGTTCTCTTCATAAAGTTATTGCCATCGAAATTCCTTCAAGAATTTCTACATATTTCTGTGGATATGTATTAACATTAGCACGGAGATGGTAGCACTAATCTGATTGCATTTAGGTTATTGTTTTTCCTGTTCTGCAATGTTTTGGTAGTTGGACATATTCGACCTGTGTGAATTGAATATCTAACGTTGGTGTGCCTCTCTCGGTCTAATACTTCTACATGCAGCATGTTACAACTTCTGCTAGTTGTAAGAGATGGACCGATCAGTCTTTGTTTCAAGTCAGTGTTGGTTGAACTAAACCAGTTCTTCGCGTAAAGGAGCTTTGTTTCTAATATGCTTACTCAGGCTTGAGTTGTTATATGTTAATCACAAGAAGTGGCTTATGTGTAATATTATCATTACAATGGCATATAGATAATCCAGTATTGTGATAGTGTTAGTTGTATAAGTTAAGTCAACGTTAGGCCGCCCGCTTCACACTTGTAGTGTTAGTTGTGTAAGTTAAGTCAACGTTAGGCCGCCCGCTTCACACTTGTAGTGTTAGTTGTGTAAGTTAAGTCAACGTTAGGCCGCCCGCTTCACACTTGTAGTGTTAGTTGTATAAGTTAAGTCAACGTTCGGCTGACAGCTACACTCTTGTAATGTTAGTTGTATCGGTTATGTCAATGCTAGGACGACCGCTACACTCTTGACTGTATCTACCCCTGTCTTGATGTTAAGCCATAAGATCCCCCATGTACTAGATAATGGGAAACCATTGCATAGATTTCAATATTATATCCCCTTAATGTGTCGTCACGATGGTTGCAATTGACTCTGTTATAAATACATTTTAGGTCTATTGTTACGATTGGATTTCTTTTTTTTTTTTTTTTTTTTTTTTGTTTGAAAGCGCTCATAAATTTGTATTCAAGAATTCTAACATTCGTGTCTGTGTTTCTGCCACGTCTTATGCCCCTAGAGTGACTAGTAACAATAATACCTGGCTATATTGGAGATGGAGGAATGTTTAATTTGAACGTTATATTTTCTGTCGCTCCCCATTCTTAAAATTTAGCTCAGACTAATTCTATAAGGTTTATATGAGTGGCAATGTAAGGTGATAGTCTTAAACATCAGACACAATTATACACACAAATGGCGAGCAACTTATGTCCATTATATTTACATATTGTGTCAGATATATGGACTTTACTTGTTAATAAATCTCACACTTCTATATCTTATGACCGACACGGGGACGAGTAGTAAATGTTTGAGATATTTGTTGTAACAATATCATATGCACCGCTTAGTGTTATTACCACTATTTTCATAAATATAAAATATGTGAAATACTTCTAACATAACATTGATATTATTTCTAGCAATGTTACTGCCACGAGTATACTGCCATTTGATATCCCAATTGGGGCATTCACATATGCTCATCAAAAGAGGAAATTAGCTAACGGGCATATGAGGACATGTTCTCCGCTTCCTTCAAAGAGTAAGGACCCAACTTCAAAGCAAAATGCCGAAGTTTAGAAATGTTTGAACCATTACAGTCTATGATTTACTATGACAGTTTTATTGTTCATCATAAGATTATTCAACACTAAGGGTGTTTTCAAAGATTAATGTTCACCCATATCATTAATGGATTAGTCTGTATGTTTTATGCATGATGACAAAACATTATAATAACATCAATGCTATGAGAATAATGATTACACGGGATCTGTAATAAGTTGGTTTTTTTTTCAAGCCATTTTAACAGAGAATTGTGTGTTTGGTACGTGTTTTCGAAAACCAAAGACAAGATTGGTAATTATAATTCTTATACCGTTTTGGTACACATTTGCTAAAGTTGGTACATACAGAAGTTGATTGCGGATAGATAAATTGAAGCTTGTCTATGAATAATTTAACTCTGAACTACAATGCCAGTGCACTGTGATACTACGTTTCATCCGTTTATTGTTCTTAATTGACATTGCGATGTGATAATTGGCGGTTCTGCCCTCTACTCTTTGCGTGTTTCTTCCCGATAAAGACGTTTAGGTAGAAACCTCGATCTGAGTCTGCTTTGCAGTTTGCTTCTAGTGGTTACAAAATAAGTAAGCAAAACAGTACATGTACTTATAGTACGTTTTAAAATTATTGCCATCATATTTCAACCAATATCTCATAAACTATTGAAGAAATCGCATTGAAATTTTACATATGATATTATATTTTTAATGATTTTAGAATTATATAATTCACAACTGTGCATAACACTGATACGTTTTAAACGGTGCACTGTACTTTGATCTTTCTCGACGAAATAATTATTAACATTACTTTGAGCTGATAACCCCTCAAGACTTGCTACAATCATTTTCAGGACTAGTCACATCCCATCTAGACTTACACCACTGCTTCTCAGGACTGTTACATCCCATCTCAAGACTTGCACCAATGTTTCTCAGGACTGTCACATCCCATCTCAAGACATGCACCAATGCTTCTCAGAACTGTCACATCCCACCTCAAGACTTGCAGCAATGCTTCTCAGGACTTGGCATATCCCAACTCAATATTTATCCAATGCTTTTCATGACTTTTCATATCCTATCTCAAGACTTGCACCAATGTTTCTGAAGGCTTGTCACATCCCATCTCAAGACTTTCTCCAATGTTTCTGAAGGCTTGTCACATCCCATCTCAAGACTTGCACCAATGTTTCTGAAGGCTTGTCACATCCCATCTCAAGACTTGCACCAATGTTTCTGAAGGCTTGTCACATCCCATCTCAAGACTTGCACCAATGTTTCTGAAGGCTTGTCACATCCCATCTCAAGACTTGCACCAATGTTTCTGAAGGCTTGTCACATCCCATCTCAAGACTTGCACCAATGTTTCTCAAGGCTTGTCACATCCCATCTCAAGACTTTCTCCAATGATTCTCGCTGCTTCATGTCAACTAGACAAATTAATGGCCAATCAGTCATTTTTATGAGTTTGGCCTTTTCATTGCTTCTATTTATTCTAACAACACAGCGGACACTTGGATAAAGAAACGGTCACTACAAAGCGCATGACACAAATGATGCACCTGCGTAATAACTGCACTCACTCTATTCTAGTCGTGTCCCAGACTTTAAGATCGAACACAGATTAAATCCAACACTCCATAAGATAGCCACAATAGATTAAGGTATTTGGTTTAAATGGTGTGTCTTGGAAGTAGAAACTTTAATCCGGTAATTTAACAAACGTCCGGATCTGTGGCAGCGTGGTATAGTGCGCGTCTTTGACGGTCAAGATACCGGATCGATTCCTCACGCAGGCAATTGTGCATACTGGCCGTTCAGAAAACAACAGCAAACTACTGAACGCATTTATATTACCTATAAAATCACTACATCCAAACAATGCTGGATTGATGGTTAAGTCCTGAATAGGATATGCGACCAATTAAGAAACACAAAATAACATCATTTATTTATATGATGTCGTTTTGCAACAATAAAATAGATTTCTTATTTCTATATGTGATTTTTTTAAGAAGACAACTTATGTTGGTATTTCTGTAGATAATTTGTTTAGAAGACGATCTATGTTATTGTTTTGTAGACAATTTGTTTACAAGACAATATATTTTAGTGTTATTTTACAATTTGCTTTAGTGTTATTTATTTTAGCCAGTTTTTGTTTTTTGAAAAACTCATTTTCATGTAAGAGATTTATTGTAGAAAACGACATGCTGTTTCGTATTTTTCCATCAATCATTTACACAACATATTAGTATTTTCTCCATTAATATTTTACACAACACACTCATATTCTCTCCATCACTCCTTGAAATATCATACTCATATTTACTCCGTCAATACTTGACACAACACACTCATATAATCTTCATCAATCCTTGATGCAACATACTTGTAAAATCTTTATTTATCCTTGACACAACATACTCGTATAATCTCCATCAATCCTTGACACAACACTCGTATAATCTCCATCAGTCTTTGACACAACATGCTCGTATACCTTTTTCTTATGTTATGACCCGTATTGTATATCATTTCAAAGTCGCACATATTGTTTTCAATATAGTTTTTATATTGATGAATATCTTTTTAAGACTGTTTTCTTTAATTCCCACCTATCTTTTGACATCGTTCATCAACTGTGCGTGTAGACCCAAAGTATAAGAAACATACTCTATTTGAGTTACATTCCTAGAATGTGTATGTTCAATATTGAAGTTTTGCGCGTTATTAAGAATACCAGTTCGAATAAGTTAATCTCCCATTTCTTCCGGATACATTTCCTACTTTTAGAAATATTTTCTGTGCATATTTATTTACTGGATAATATGTTTATTATTTCTGGAACGCCTCATTGTTGCGGTGTTGGGTAAAGTAAATAAGGTTGAATATCTTGCAATAATATAAGAGAAACTAGCGCATGTGCTTGCCTGTCGCGGTATGAGTTGACTTACACTGAGCATGTAGACATGAGCTTCAGATCATGATTGTTGACTTTATTCTATAACGCGATCCTGGTGCATATCTGTATTTTAGATTCGTTATCGGCAATATTTGATCATGTTATTTGCACTAGATGTTATCATACGCTAATTGCTTAGCAGTTGTAAATATACACACGTGTATGGATATTTCCACGTCTTATACAGACATGTATGGATATTTCCTCGTCTTATACAGACATGTATGGATGTTTTCACGTCTTATACAGACATGTATGGATGTTTTCACGTCTTATACAGACATGTATGGATGTTTTCACGTCTTATACAGACATGTATGGATATTTCCACGTCTTATACAGACTTGTATGGATGTTTCCTCGTCTTATACAGACATATATGGATGCCTCCATGTCTTATACAGACATGTATGGATATTTCCACGTCTTAACAGACATGTATGGATGTTTCCTCGTCTTATACAGACATATATGGATGCCTCCACGTCTTATACAGACATGTATGGATGTTTCCACGTCTTAACAGACATGTATGGATGTTTCCACGTCTTATACAGACATGTATGGATGTTTCCACGTCTTATACAGACATGTATGGATGTTTCCACGTCTTATACAGACATGTGTGGATGTTTCCACGTCTTATTCATATATTACACCATTTATTAACCTTCTTCTTGATCAAAGTTTCTTAACGAAATATTATAAATTTATTACGTTACGACATGCAAACACTACGGAAAAAAAACAAAACAAGAAATGTTGTATATTAATGTTTCTATGGACGGTGTATAATTTTCTCTTCAATGTGTTGTTTGAAGGGGATTGAGCTATCTTGCCAAATATTGAATACATGAGTAATCTTAACTGATATCAATATTGAATATTTCATTTTAGGAAACTAATTTAAGAGAAACTGAAACAGAAAAATATGTGTCTAACAATATACAGATCGATTTATTTACACGAAGTCTTGGTGGGGGATTGTTAATTTACAAATTCTACATTCAGAATATCATACAAATTATGTAACAATGTAAATACATTCAAAATACCATACAAATTATGTAACAATGTGAATGCATTAAGAATGTCATAAAAATTATGTAACAATGTGAATACATTCAGAATATCATACAAATTATCTAACAATGTGAATACATTCAGAATATCATACAAATTATGTAATAATCATCTTAAAAGATTCAATAACTCATGAAAAACATCTACTTTTATATGGTATCAGCGGGAATCAAAGTGCTTATAAACATGGCAACAAGGGAGCAAGTATCCCGCAATAGGAATTCCCAACAACCTTAGAACAGCTAAACACGTTAACTGCAATAACTGTAAACAACAATGGAAGGCCCGCTGGGCCACAGGCTCAAAATAAAAAGTGCTATATGCAGACATGATCCAACCAAATCCATACGACAGCATAAATAGACTGCACAGCAAAGATCAAATCACATATTCCGGCTGGAAATAGCACATGTACAACTTAACAAACATCTACACAGAAGTACTGCATAACATACACCATACTGCAACCACTACAACAGACAAGAGGAGGAAACAGTAAAAGACTACCTTATTGCCCTGCAATACAACATCTGTTTGTTCATATAAAGAGACATAACTGTTTAGAAAGACAAATAATGGAGGGAAGAGTACCTGGGAAGAGGAGAAGGGGCAGACCAAGAAGACGATGGACTGACGACATTAAAGATAACATGAATACATCGCTAGAAAATGCAAGCCACATCGCCAAAGACAGAGAGAGGTTCAGAGAGTGCATTGGGAAGACAACGTTCTGGAAGGAATACGTCACATGACACAACATCTACGAAATCAACTGTTACCACCAAAACCCTTCATCACCAACACCCGTTTTACAGACACAACACTGCTGAAGAAATCATGCACCTACCAACACCTGATAGAAAACACAGGGAAGAAAGAGTGAAAGCTCATAACCCCGGATAAGCAAATATGAAACATTGTCTTAATGGATTGACTACTTTAAATTAGAGCTTTCCAAAATATACTCGCCTCCTCTAAACAGAGAATCGTTCTTCCTGCAAAAAGTTTCACACCTGACTCTGTAGCTTCAAGCAATAATCGTCAGGGATCTAGGAACAATTCAAGTAAGTTAAAGAAGTACTGAAATCAAGTAAGCTAAAGAAGTACTTAAATCAAATAAGCTAAAGAAGTACTTTAGTCAAGTAAGCTAAAGAAGTACTTTACTCAAGTAAGCTAAAGAAGTACGTTAGTCAAGTAAGCTAATGAAGTACTTAAATCAAGTAAGCTAAGGAAGTACTGAAATCAAGTAAGCTAAAGAAGTACTGAAATCAAGTAAGCTAAAGAAGTACTTAAATCAAGTAAGCTAAAGAAGTACTTTACTCAAGTAAGCTAAAGAAGTACTGAAATCAAGTAAGCTAAAGAAGTACTTAAATCAAATAAGCTAAAGAAGTACTTTAGTCAAGTAAGCTAAAGAAGTACTGAAATCAAGTAAGCTAAAGAAGTACTGAAATCAAGTAAGCTAAAGAAGTACTGAAATCAAGTAAGCTAAAGAAGTACTGAAATCAAGTAAGCTAAAGAAGTACTTAAATCAAGTAAGCTAAAGAAGTACTTAAATCACGTAAGTTAATGAAGTACTTAAATCAAGTAAGCTAAAGAAGTACTTTACTCAAGTAAGCTAAAGAAGTACGTTAGTCAAGTAAGCTAATGAAGTACTTTACTCAAGTAAGCTAAAGAAGTACTTAAATCAAGTAAGCTAATGAAGTACTTAAATCAAGTAAGCTAATGAAGTACTTAAATCACGTAAGTTAATGAAGTACTTAAATCAAGTAAGCTAAACCAAGCCTACCTACGTGCTTTATTTATAGATTACATACTTCCCCAGAATTACTATAATATAAATAATAAGAGTAGGCATGGTAGCATAGTTGATAGCATAGCTTGCGTCGTAAATTCAACTCGTCCAACTAGGCATTTCGAACACCGACCATCTACATGTTACTGGCAATACAACTGAATATATTCAATGGCCTGCAAAAGATATGCTTCAATTACTATTGTAAAAGACCATCGATGAATTATATTTGAAAAAAACAGAAGGCAGTAGCCGAGATTTTAACCAGGCCCGCTCAGCTGGCACTTATTCGCCTTGCTACTAGGTGAACATGTTTAACGTATCTCACTATAAACTATTTTTTTCTTCAAATTGACTGTAATGGTCAACAGCATGTGCTATTCATTACTTTAAATATTGAGAAACACTTCAAACTTCTAAACCTCTCACGCTCGATTGCAGCATTAACCCTGTCTCGGTCTTGATCTGCGAAAATACAATTTATGGGCAAACAGAAAAGCTCGGACACTGCCGACTACACGTGCGTTCAATACATTCTCCCGCTGGGAAGTCTCAGGTTCGCTATACTAACTTGATCTGGTGTCCTAGTAAACACACGTGCATACAATCTTTTGTTTTGATATCAGAGTCTCTTCTTACCATGATTCCATGCACGCGAGACGTTCAGATACTGTGTGCACCTATATTTTTCAGAAGTAATAATATTTGAAATAAGCTACACAGACAAATCAAGAAGTGTGAAGATCGAAGAGAGCTGACGCCTTAATAATATCTTAACAAGAAAGGTGTGTTTTTTTAGTTTGTTTTTATTGTTTTTTTTTGTTTTTTTTTTTGTTTTTTTTTGTTTTTGTTTTTCTGGTTGTTGTTTTTTTGGGGGTCATATAAAGAGATATAACAGCATTGAAAGATTAATAACTAAATGCAAAAGTATCTGACAAAGATGACGATGGTGCAATGATATATTAGTTTGCCTAAACTTCTCTCTAGCTAGACACCCAGAATTGTGAGTGTTTAGAGATTCCTTAAGGAAAACCCGTTCTGGAAAGAATATGTCACATGATGCTGATTAATAATATGTGAAGCATGTCAGGAGAGAGTGGTATGGTTAACCCTACCTATATGTGAGGTAAGTTCCCATTCTTTCTCCGCTACCGAGGCTGTTGGAGGTAAAGACCTCTGTAAAGAAAGTAAACAAGCCTACTTTACGTTTTTGATTATTGTCATGGTTATTTGTTAGTGTTCTAACAATAGTTAGCAATAGTTAGGCACTATTTATATTCTTATGTCGCATGCCAAAATAAGCCAAGGCAGACCAAATAAATACACGGTAAAAATAAATAATGACTCTTTCATGGCATGTTTACTTTCTGTACACAGGTGGTTACTGTAACCATGTCATGGTTCAAGAGTACAAACATAGTGTACTTGCTCGTTTAAACCATGTCAGTTGTACAAAGTGTGTCAAATATAGGTTCACAAGTAGACTTTTGTGCCAATTTCTAATATAGGTCTCCGATGTGACCTATGTTTTACTTTCGAGGTATTACCTAACCTTTGCAGTGTTAGATAAGTTGCATAAGATTATAAATTTGGGGAGGGAGGTTAAAAGAATTAGAATTAGTTTATATATATATTTTTATTTAGGAGAGTGGGAAAAGGATTAGAATTAGTGTTTAGAATTAATAATTAATTCTCTAAGAATTCTCGTCTAATGCGTGAATTGATATGATTGGTTTTTCAAGGGAAATCCGCGACGTTAATGTAAACAGTGCGCTATTTATAGCCCAACGGAGACCTATACTAAAAATTCACCGACTTTTGATACATAGTAAATAAACGAAACTTGAAACCAGTCTCCTTATTATAAAGAAACATGTACATTTGTAAATCATAAACTATACCATTTCAAATTTACATAGGAAACTTCAATTGTATGCTTTATATATTTACTGAGATAGTTATAGCACAGCAGTTTTAATATATATGTTCAATAAGCTGGCAGGCGTCATCAACAAATACAAGTAAGTGGGTTGTTGTAATGTTTGTCTTGTTTGTATTAGCTGTCTTGTTAGGGCTAGCTGTCTTGTTTGTACTAGCTGTCTTTTTAGGGCTAGCTGTCTTGTTTGTACTAGCTGTCTTGTTTGTATTAGCTGTCTTGTTAGGGCTAGTTGTCTTGTTTGTACTAGCTGTCTTGTTTGTATTAGCTGTCTTGTTAGTGTTGGCTGTCGTGTTTGTTTGTGTTAGCTGTCTTGTTTGTATTTAGCTATTGAGTTAGTGTTAGCTGTCGTGTTTGTTTGTATTAGCTGTCTTGTTAGGGCTAGCTGTCTTGTTTGTACTAGCTGTCTTGTTTATATTAGCTGTCTTGTTAGTATTGGCTGTCGAGTTAGTGTTAGCTGTCGTGTTTGTTTGTATTAGCTGTCGTGTTTGCATTAGCTGTCTTGTTAGTGTTAGCTGTCGTGTTTGTTATTAGCTATCTTGTTTGTATTAACTGTCTTGTTTGTATTTGTTGTCTTGTTTGTATTAGTTGTCTTGTTTGTATTAGCTGTTTTGTTTGTAGTACATGTCTTGTTTGTATTAGCTGTTTGTTTGTGCTTGACCGATCGGTAGTATAGAGGACCTGTTCGTTAAAATTAAGTTGAACCCATTCATTACGTGTTTCGATTATTGTTTAGCTTTCAGTGAGTTACTGTTTACATACTTGGAATCGCTTACCACACATAGCCAAGGCGATTCTGAGTATATAAATAGTAACCAACTCAAAGCCAAACAATAATCAAAATACATAAATAATTGGGTCCAACGTAATGTAGCGAACATGTCTTCTATAACTGCCGAAAGTCTCGGTTTCTGTGTTGTCGTGTTAACATCGAATTTTTTCTCTCAGACCCAAGGGTATCTTTCCAATTCCTCTCAGCACGGATTTCAGACCCAAGGGTATCTCTCCAATTACTCTCAGCACGGATATCAGACCCAAGGGTATCTCTCCAATTCCTCTCAGCACGGATATCAGACCCAAGGGTATCTCTCCAATTCCTCTCAGCAAAGATATCAGACTAAAGGGTATCTCTCCAATTCCTCTCAGCACGGATATCAGACCCAAGGGTTATCTCTCCAATTCCTCTCAGCACGGATATCAGACCCAAGGGTATCTCTCCAATTCCTCTCAGCAAGGATAGCAGACATGAGTGTATCTCTCCAATTCCGCTCAGCAAGGACAACAGACATGAGGGTAGCTCTAAAATCCACTCAGCAAGGACAGCAGACCTAATAAATTACAATCTACTGTGAATATTAATTCATAGAAAATATCATGTTCACACGCAATAAATCAGCTATCGTGAATAACGCCAATTGATGGAGAACAGCATATGCCACAGGTCATCATCAGGTAGACAACACAAGAAACTAAAGTTAGTGGAACATAGAATGTGAGAATGGTCATGCAAGTTGGCAAAGTGTAAAACATCAAGAATGAAATGAAGAACGTCAAAATCCAAGTATTATGTGAAACAAGACGGATTGGTGCAGGTGAAATGTACTCGGGCTAATATAGAATAATTTACTCAGAAAGACAGGAACATGAGCAAGGTAAATGTATAATTTTGTATAAAGAAATAACAACAGCAAAAATTAATGGATGCGTGAGAATATCAGAATTGATTTCAGAGTTCTTTTCAATGATAATGTGCATACGAAAAGACATAACTTATTCTTCTTCTTCTTTTTCTGTGTTCGTTCTCAAACTCCGGCAGATTACAGGATATAGTCCGTAGAACGGAATGTTATGTGTCATGCTTTATAGAATTGATGCGATAGCTGCGCCTTCGGCCTGACACATCCGACTTCATCATGGCTTTGGGTCACTGACCCTATATGGGATGGGACAGCCAACTCCATCCCATAACCTCCTTAGTCGCCTTTTACGACATGCGTGGAAGGTAAACAGTGTTGCTATTCTTTGCTCCTCTTTCGGGCCCGCCAACACACGGGCGAAATAACTTATTGAGGACCTCACTTGTCGGTAGAGATGTTGGGAGACGAGCCAGAGGTAGACAAAAACGCAAATCGAAGGGGAGCATAACGAGATGGACATTCTACCGTCTAGCTAAGTGCAACATCATGGTAAAAAATAGAGTATGTGGGAGGTCCAATGCAGCAGACTTTCGATACCTAGAGGGCCCTCATGATGATGAAAACAGTGGATGTCTGATTATACGGGAGGACAGAAGAATAACTAGGTAGATACATTAAACGGTAGGGACATACATATTTGTATGACTGTAATGCTAGACGGATGGATGGATGGACGGATGGATGGATGGACGGATGGATGGATGGACGGATGGATGTATAGATATAGAATAAATGGATCGATATATCAATGTATAGATAGATAGAGAGACACACGTATAGATATATAGGGATAGATGGATGAACATTTAGATATATTTACTGTACACTCGAACAGCCACACGCGAGAGTAATAACTTGACGTTACTGTCTACTATACTACGCCTACACACTGGACAAGCTCACTGGTGGTGGTGACTGCCCTATCATCTGACCACCAGACGGAGCTTACATAAAATATCATTAGATCCTCCAAAGCTTGTTATTACCGAAGCTTGTGTGTCTAAATATGGTGTGCGTGTTTGAGATGGAAGAATGACGATAGCCATTTCGTGCTGATGATAAAGGAGATTCTGGCTTTATATTGAAATGATTCTTTATATAAAGAATAAAGGGGTAATATATGTCGCATCATGCCTTCATATATCTCAAAGTCTGCTTACGAATTTTAAAATCTACATTGGTAGAATACCCTGCTCATGAAGTGACGATGAGCCAAACGCTTTTGGATGCAATGATTTTAAGCAATATACACTATAAACAGGTTGCCAATGTTTTAGGAATGATCCAAAATGGAAACTCACTGCCCCTGTAACTGATATCACGTGTAACTTGACCGCTCAATATACACCTTTCATCTTTCATCCTCTACAGAGTGCAACACCATATATAATATATATATTTATATATATATAGAGAGAGAGAGACCTATATATGGAATAAATGTGTTCAATTTTCCCTTGTCAATAAGGTGTTGCGTTGAATTATATAATTGCGTATTTCACTATGTTATTCGACATAGCTAGGGATGATGTGGGCATCATTTGTCCCGGTATAAGAGCAAGTATGCATTACGCTGAGTCGATCTAGTTAGCCGTGTGTGTTTTTCAAAAATATTATTTTCTCGAGTTTAACTGGTAATGAAAAGACCACTATGAGTTAAAGCCCTCTGAGTTTAATAGAAACATCTCAGTGTGAGTTCACCTTACTAGAGAAGCGTGGCAGCCTGATTAATAGTGAGCTTGCTTGCCATCACAGGGTTTTGAGTTCCAGGTTCGAAACCACGTCCTGACAAAGAAAACAGACCTAATAGTTGATGTTTATCTAGACGTAATAGTTGAGGTTTAGCTAGACGTAATAGTTTATGCTTAGCTATGCATGATAGTTTACGCTAATTTGGCTTTCGTGGACCAAAATAAAGCTTTCAACATATTAGATAAAGCAGAAATATGTATAGCCCTACAGACATATTGAGTTTCTCAATATCTGATAAGCCTGTTCCAGAGCATATACAACAATAGGCAATGCGCAAGTAATAACGAGCACAGGTACATCCGATAATTTCCAAATTCACTCGGGTTGAGAATGGATGTGTACTATCCCCCCTCCTTATTGTACTTAAGATACATAGATCACATTTGCAAGGTAGCAAAGACAACAAGAAAAAAATCTGAAGAATAACTTACAAGAATTATTATTTGCAACGACCAAGCACTAGTAGCATCTTCAGAAGAGCAACTACACAGACAAATAAATTACATTGAACATGTCAAAACTTTAACGTGAAGATAAATATAGAAAAGACCGAAGTATAGAAGATAGGAAGAACAGATAGAAATACTAATATATATATATATATATATATATATATATATATATATATATATATATATATATTGGAAACAACAGGCTTAAAAAGGACATAATTGTCATACCCATGAAACAATCTAACAACAGACGGCAAGACCAGCAAAGAAATACACAATAGATGTAGTAATGTATACCAAGCCCTCGGGCAAATGACACAAATCACCAGAAACAAAATGTAGATTTAAGCACCAAAATAACACTATGCAAAACAAATATTATGCCAACGTTGTGCTACCATAGCTAAACATGGACAATGACAGCACAAGACAAAAGTAAACATGTGACAGCTAAAATGACATGCTTACGCAGAATCCTAGAAATATCGCTAAGAGACAGATTGAGGAATGAGGACATTAGAGAAATATCTATACCACCCCGAACTTGGAATATATTAAGAGACAACAAACAAAATGGTATGCATTCATCAGAAGACTATCATCACACAGCATACCACAGCAAGCTATGCTACACAGATGTGGTGAAGGCAAACCTAAAGGCCGACAAAGAAAATGGTGAGCCACCGAAATAAAAGAGGTGACAAATTGCACAATATACACAACAAACCAAAAAAAACACACACAAAATCTTTCTCCACAGGTACAAATAGCAGCCGATCCTGCACATTCCATACCAGTCCAGACAACAACAGATCAAGACCTAAACAGCAGAAGAAAGAATACCAACTAACTCCTTAAAAAAGTCATTTTAAGGACTACCACCTTATAGTCTCACCAAGTAACAACGGAGACAGGCAAAGCCACACCATAGTCCATATAAGGTCTGCCGCTAGGAAGATCAGTAGCGAACCCGGCTAAAAGAGCCAACTCCTAGCACCAATCAGGCAGACACGCTACAAACACCACAGGTCCCCAACCGCCTTGATATAACCAACATGGACACCAGTCCTAGGTTTAAAGAGGGGGCCTCGACCAAATGAGGTGAAACCCCTACTTAACAAACAACAAACAAACAATATACTCAGCAAACACGAGAACCCTTATTAGAAACCTCTTCTACCCCTGACAGGCAACACAGGGTTTAGCAAATAGATAGTTGATGACAGCTAGACCTAATAGCTGATGCTGTGCTAGACGTAAATGAGAGGAGAATGTAGGTGTTTCTGACGCATTGATTTCCATTGGGCACAAACATGTAAACGTTTTGCAGTCAGAAAATTCGTGACCGTGGGAGTATCTGAGCTAATATGACTGACAAATTAACATATATCTGTAAAATAATTAGCTCCACGTAAACAGAATTACTGTATGGTGCAACATAACTAATTAGAAGCTGGGGTATAATATCGGTTAGTTGTCTGGCTACACTATCGTGTTATTGATTCTTGATTAGGAACGAGTATATCAGCACTGCTGGCATTTGTATAAGTCTTGTGATCCTAGGCTTGAAGTCCTTGTTCAAGGTAAATAGTGTTCTTGTTCACATATGATGACGCTGCAGTGTAGTTTTCAGTGTTATATTTATACAATGATAATGATGAAATAATCCATTAATCTGTGAGCAGGTCGCCACATCCATTAATCTGTGAGCAGGTCGCTACATCCATTAATCTGTGAGCAGGTCGCCACATCCATTAATCTGTGAGCAAGTCGCCACATCCATTAATCTGTGATCAGGTCGCCACATCCATTAATCTGTGAGCAGGTCGCCACATCCATTAATCTGTGAGCAGGTCGCCAGATCCATTAATCTGTGAGCAGGTCGCCACATCCATTAATCTGTGAGCAGGTCGCCACATCCATTAATCTGTGAGCAGATCGCCACATCCATTAATCTGTGAGCAGGTCGCCACATCCATTAATCTGTGAGCAGATCGCCACATCCATTAATCTGTGAGCAGGTCGCCACATCCATTAATCTGTGAGCAAGTCGCCACATCGATTAATCTGTGAGCAGGTCGCCACATCCATTAATCTGTGAGCAAGTCGCCACATCGATTAATCTGTGAGCAGGTCGCCACATCCATTAATCTGTGAGCAGGTCGCCACATCCATTAATCTGTGAGCAGGTCGCTACATCCATTAATCTGTGAGCAGGTCGCCACATCCATTAATCTGTGAGCAGGTCGCCACATCCATTAACCTGTGAGCAGGTCGCCACATCCATTAATCTGTGAGCAGGTCGCCACATCTATTAATATGTGAGCAGGTCACCACATCCATTAATCTGTGAGCAGGTCGCCACATCCATTAATCTGTGAGCAGGTCGCCACATCCATTAATCTGTGAGCAGGTCGCCACATCCATTAATCTTGGCAGCCCAGAGCAATTCTGACATAATGATATTTCCTCCTCAGTTGGGTAACCGAGGTGACACGCATACTCGTAATAATGTTTGTTGTGTCAAATGCATGGTTGTTTTTGGTTTAAAAATGGGTTTATAAATGAATATTTAATACACCATTGGAGAAATTCCAGAGCGGCAGTATCGCAGGATCATCATATTATGTCAGTCACGCTGTATGCATGTCTGGATCAACTATCTCATCACATTCTGACATTAGAACTGCATACACTTCTAAGTCAACTATCTCATCACATTCTGCCAGCCGAGCAGCATACACTTCTAGTCCAACTATCACATCAATCTTCTGACA
Organism: Meghimatium bilineatum; assembly: GCA_034231615.1. Lineage (NCBI taxonomy): Eukaryota > Metazoa > Mollusca > Gastropoda > Stylommatophora > Philomycidae > Meghimatium > Meghimatium bilineatum. The sequence continues at coordinate 50,888,103 of CM067304.1, forward strand.
GATTTATTGATCCATCTGCTGTGATGCCACATCTAGTATTCCCCACCACCTATGAGTATGTCTTAGAGGAGTTAAACCCCCCACCCAATAGAAACTCAGAATATTACGGTTAGCATTAGAAGGCCAAATAAAATCGGCTAAATAGAACCACAGTACTGGTTGTCAAATAGAACCACCGTACTGCTTGTCAAATAGAACCACCGTACTGGTTGTCAAATAGAACCACCGTACTGGTTGTCAAATAAAACCACCGTACTGATTGTCAAATAGAACCACCATACTGTTTTTAAATAGAACCATCGTACTGGTTGTCAAATTGAACCACCGTACTGGTTGTCAAATAGAATACCGTACTGGTTGTCAAATTGTACCACCGTACCTGTTGTCAAATAGAACCACCGTACTGGTTGTCAAATAGAACCACCGTACTGGTTGTCAAATTGAACCACCGTACTTGTTGTCAAATATAACCACCGTACTGGTTGTCAAATAGAACAACCTTATTTGTTGTTGCAGATAAATGTCAGTAAAAGCCTCGCGAAAATGTAGAAATGACCTTCTTTCCTTCTGTAAACTCCACCTCCCGTGTATACATCTTATCTACACAATGTTTTTAGTTTTTGTAAGACTATATTTGTGACATATTCCTCCCACAATTAATTACTAAGCCATGATAGCTTCACAGCCTCATGGAAAAATAATTTGAACATATATTCAACTTTGAACTGACGACTCTGTACTGGAAATCCACTCAAGCCATAGAAAAAGGACTAGATAATATTGAGAAATATGTCTACGGAACATAGATTGTAAAATTTTGTCATAAATGAATCAATAAGAGACATGTCCAAACAAAAATATGTGTCAACTATTATTATTAGAAGACCTTAGCAGTATTTATGACACGTGCTCAGATCAGACGAGAATAGACTTCCCGACAAAACTCTATCATTAGCTGCAACAGGAAACGAAGACTTGGAAGACCCAGGACAACACTACGATAAACAATCAAGAACGCTGCAATGAGAATGAGTATTAACACCACCCAAGAACTACAACAGCGTGCAGTAAACTGCAAGTCATTGAGAAACATGACTTCTGCTCTATGAGACGCCATTGACACTATAGGAATTAACTAACTGACGGCAATTCTTTTTGGGGTGTTTCCCCTGCCATGAATGAGTATACAATTGTACATACAGAAAACGGTATGATTAACGAAACCTTGGGCAGGCTGTCAGAATACCTACAAAACAGTATCCAAATATCAACATATATATTTGTCTCAAGAAAAACATTAACAGTCACACGTTGATTGCTGGAACACGTTATCCTATTGGGCGCACATATTGATAGCTGGAACACGTTATCCTATTGGGCGCACAGGTTGATAGCTGGAACACGTTATAGTGTTGGGCGCACACGTTGATTGCTGGAACGCGTTATCCTATTGGGCGCACAGGTTGATAGCTGCGAATTTTATCCTGTAGAGAGTACAGGTTGATAACTGGAAAACGTTATACTGTTGGGCGTACACAATGCTACATTTTGTTTACAAATCGAAGCTCCGGGTTTCACTGAGACTTTAAGCCAGCGAGTATTATTGTTGAAATTCATTCTTAATTATGTTAAATAGCTTCCCGCTTTCAACGGAAGCTCGTCACTGGTGTCAATAATCTGGCCAGGCCAAGTTTTAGATCGAATTCAATTAATATCAACAAAAATTGCACTTCTTTTCTTATTGTATATACAAAGTTGTTAGTACTTTTGGTACTGTCCTAGTAGACATCTCGTGGAGTAGTAGACACAAATGTTAAACTGAACAAACTTTAGTGAAAGGAAGTTTATCCGTAACTAGGGTACAAAGGGACATAAAAACATTATACAAGGGAAACTATCAGAAATAAAGTAACAAATTTTATTTGGACACGTAATCTTGCATAAGAACGAGAGGAGCTTGAAATGTGGTGTCTGTGGTTGTTGTCCTTGATATCCACAAAAATTCTGCATGATAACTTTTAAGATGCTTAAGAGATGTGACACCAATGTTTCTCTATTCCACGCTATCCAACACTCGTGCATTGTTCAGAGCGTCATTATTTGCCTCGTGCATTCGTAGCGCGCAGTAACGCGGCTATCATTAAAACTGAACGCTCATTATTTCTGTACGCTACACACTGATAGAGCCCCCCTCCCTCTTCCCCACTGTGTAGCACGCAGAAGAAATGTAGAGTACAGATATTATCAACAGGTAGTACTTTTTTCTGTTTTGTAAAAACACAACTGATTCCTGCTAATTTCTAGGGAGACACAAACCGTCATGTTTGAGTTAGCAGCAGACATTGTTTTTATGTAGCGACAACTACCAGCGAATTGTCATGCACAATAACTATCTAAAAAGTGAGATTAAAAACCTCACCAGTGTACTGGCGTCTACTAGGAAAAAAACGGACTTTCAATATTTCTGATGCAATTTAGTGTGTTTAGTGTTACTTGTAGATATTTCGCCACCTGATCCTACATTGGTCAAGTGCATGTCGACCTAATATCTCATCGAACTCCGGGGACGTTTTCACCCTTTTGAAAAACACATGCTTTAGTGCAATTGAGAGATTCAACAGAACTTGATTTCATTCATATCCAGAAAACTCCAACTCCAATTTACTCCAGTTTATTCTTACTCCATATGTACCCTGAAGCGGTTTATTCTTACTCCATATGTGCCCTGGGGTGGTTTATTCTTACTCCATATGTGCCCTGGGGTGGTTTATTCTTACTCCATATGTGCCCTGGGGTGGTTTATTCTTACTCCATATGTACCGTGGGGTGGTTTATTCTTACTCCATATGTGCCCTGGGGTGGTTTATGCTTACTCCATACGTGTCCCGTGGTGGTTTATTCTTACTCCATATGTGTTCTGGGGTGGTTTATTTTAACTTCTTATGTGCACTGGGGTATTTTACTCCTACTTCCTATGTGCACTAGGATGGATTATTTCCTATGTGCAGTGGGGTGGCTTCCTCTTCCTTCCAATGTGCATTGTGATGGTTTCTGAGTTTCTCATAGCTGTCTTGATACCCTGGAGACTTCTGCTTTCGGTTTATTTAAATGACTATTGAAGAGTGGATCTAGATAAGCTATTAGTATAATATATACTGCTGTTTTGTACGCAGCAAATACAATAGAAGTTCTGTATCTGCAAAATATATTTAGAAGACACACTACCAACATAATGTGTGTTCAATAAATGTAGACCTGACACTGAGACACTTTACCAATGTGTTAAAAAGTAGCATACATATATGTATGATTCATGTGACTATGTAAACAGGGGATGCAATCAGAGTAGAGGGGCAAGATTCACGAACACGATAAGTGAATTATCTAACATTTATTGACAACTTACCTCCCACTACCACCCTAACCTTAAAAGACTGCTAATAGATTAACACTAACATTCCGGACCAAATATAAAATATAAACATTCTGGCTATTAACTGTCTACGTATCTAAGACATGTACCTTGTGTTCAGATATAACGATTCATTAGTCATATTCCAATATATAAATATTTATGGTATCGTATCAATAGATATATCTATGGTATCGATGCTGAAGATGTGGGAAATTGTGTTATACGATTGATGCCTGGCTTGAATCATAATACTTAGCACGATCAATATAAGGTTATGAACTAAAATTAACTAGCTGTTCCCCTTCTTAGAATTTCTCTAAGAATGATGAGTCTCTCTACTTTAACTGATTGGTCATCGACTGGTAGAAAGTAGAAAATCATTTTATCGCGTCATGTAGTATGCAATATAGCCAGTCAACATCTTGCCATTACGGGTAGAATGTTGTGAGTTGGTGATAAGCGTGCAGTGTCAAATAAATTTGCACGGGGTCTACAAGCATTCTGAAATGTAGTTTCAGATTGTCTAGGATCGATGATTATCTTGCCTTGTCCAACCGTGACTCTCAGCGGTAGAAGACCTCTGTCCAGAATTTATTAGAACATAGTTGATTACGTTTTTTGCTTTTGTTTTTGTTGGATATGCTTGGAGTCGCATGTGTTATTTTGGTGTGTTCTTTTGGTATTTTTTTTGGTATTATGGGTGTGAAAGCTGGACATCAACTACAGCTTTAGAAAACAAACTAATTACCTTCGAAAACAATTGTCTCGGGAAAATCGCAAACACAAACTGGAAAGACTTGAATTCAAAAGAGACACTAAGAAAAGAGACAAAACAAGAATACATCACATGCGTCCTTAGAAAAAAGCATTGTGCATACATCGGTCACGCACTCAGAATGAATGAAGACAGAATACCACGTCAAGTCTTTACATGGTCGCCGAGTGGAAAGAGAAAAGTGGAAGACTAAAAACAACACTGACAAGAACTATCAAAAAAGAAATCACAACAGCTGGTATGAAAACGCAGGATCTGGAACACCTGGCTGTTGATTGATAAGCATGGAGAGCTACGACATCTCTCCTATGTGTCATGTTAGGCACAAGAGGAAAATGATGATAATGTGTCGCATGCCAAAAAAGCCAAGGCCGACGAATGACATTCACAGAAACTTTCAAAATAGGGCCGCTCAAGTCATGTTTACATTTTTTATGTGTAGTTCTTATAGTACTGTCGACAGCCATGGTCCAGCTGTCCCATGGTCAATTGATATTTTTTGTGGAGTCATTGCGATACCCCGGGATCGGAGATTATTTTTGTGTGTCATCATGGATACTCTATGGTAAGTTAATATTGTGCTGATGAAAACATATTTCTGATCATGATAAAAACACTTGAACAGGATCTGTCAACGCCTTGTCGTGTCGAGTATGATGATCCAGCTCCAGTATCTGTCAACGTCTTGTCGTGTTGAGTAGGATGATCCAGCTCCAGTATCTGTCAGCGTCTTGTCGTGTTGAGTAGGATGATCTAGCTGAAGCATCTGTTGACATCTTGTCATGTCGAGTAGAATGAACAAGCTCTAGGATCTGTCAACGCTTTGTCGTTTTGAGTAGGATGATCTAGCTCAAGCATCTGTTAACGTCGTGTCATGTCGAGTAGGATGATCTAGCTCTATGATCTGTCGACGTCTTGTCGAGTCGCGTAGGATGATCCAGAGTACTGTACAAGGAACCCTTCGATACCAGAAATTTGACGAGGAAATTGGGATTAGTTCAGTCAACAAAATTTGATTACTAACACTGGCCAGCCCCTCCTATAATCAAACACCAATTATCTGTTCTAAAAAGTAAAGGTGCTGAAGACATAAGCAATTTGACATGATTTGTACTGCAAAATTCTGGGCGATACACATGCACATAATGTAGCGAATAAAGAAAAGATGAAGTGAACGTGTAGGACGCTACAGGATAATGAACATCGTGTCCAGTAGGGTGATACAGGATAATGAACATCGTGTCCAGTAGGGTGATACACGATAATGAACATCTTATTATCGAATTTGTTGTTCATATTTCCTGAGTATTAATTTTTTCGGGGGTTTTTCTTCTAATTAATTAATTTTGAAATTTGAAACAGGATTCGATGACTTTTGTGAGCTTAACGTTAGTCTAAGAAGAAATAGCCAAAATGTACATCTTTGAACAGATTCAAAGAATATCCTGTAAACATTTGAATAGCAAACCCACAAAAAAATATAAGAAGAATACGAAATGTTTACAAAAACAACTTCCTCCGTCAGACTGCAGAACTCTTGAAGAAAGAAGTGTTAGCCAGAGTATTTGCTGTTCAAATGACTGGTCTGCCTGCACAGGTAATGACAGACTCAACGATTTGTCAATGGCAGGAACGCTTGTCACAACTCGCCACAATGGACTATTAACTGGTCTTCAAATCTATTTTTAAAATACACAAGTTCTCTCAAGCATCTTCTTTGTTTTCTTGAGTTTCCCTGGCAGTCATATTAAAATCAATACAAATTTCAGAATATTCGTGATTTCGTAGAAAAGGCCTTATATGTATCTTTCCGAGTAATAGTAATGCTACATAACAATGTATATACCTGTGATATTATGTGATAACTTTAACTCATCAGGTGTGTAGTTCTAAATTGTCATTTATTGGTGATGTACCGACATCATTATGTTCCATCATGCAAATATATACTGAAGCACATTAAAGCCGCATCACCTGTATAAACCAGGGACAGAGGGTGAAATATAAATATAGGTGTTTACAAGTTTGCATATTTGGAATCTTTATTCATTTTTCTATAAATATATGCTATGAATATAGTCTTGCATTTGGTTGTTATGCAATACATTGCACAGTGTACAGGAAAGGGAGAAAATCAAAATGACAACCAATAATAAAAAATCGTTCACACTAACCTCAGTATCTGGTATGTCTACCATGTCTTGCAAACAAGCTTGCAGTGGCTCCTCATGGAAAGCACAAGTCTCTAAAGAAAATTCCGAGGAATCAAGACCCATTCACGTATAAAAGTAGCTTCCATCTCTTCCAAATTTGCTGGATAAACTTGCCTGTAGACTCTGCGTCAAAGCAGCCGTCCCACAAATGTTTTATACAGGACATGTCTGGTGTTACGGCAGGTCAATCAATCGTTCTGCTGCTGCAGATATTGATGTGTAATACATGCGGTGTGCGCACGCGTGTTATCCTGCTGGAAGAGCTGCAAGTCTGGATAATTTGTGAACGGGGTAACAACCAATGCACCCAGAACCTAATCACAATATGTCACAGCATTAATATTTCCACGGAAGATGTACAGAGGCAAGCGATGGTGAAAACTGAATCCTCCTCAAATGTGAATACTGCCACCTCCAAATCGGTTGTGCTGATGAACACATCAATCTGCAAAACACTTTCCATACTTTCGCCAAATCCGCATACGTCCAACAGCAACAGAGAGGTCGAATCTTCTCTTGTCTGTGAATAGGACAACATTCCATTGCAGTATAGTCCATCTAAAATATTGCCATGCCCATTGTAGACGCTGCTGACGATGTATGTTAGTCATGTTTTGCCCAACATAGGGTCGTCTTGTAGTAAGCCCTATATCTCTGCGTCGTCGCATGACTGTCATTCGAGAGACTTGTCCACGTCTGCCCACTAGTGCTCTTGCTGTTTGACTTGCCAGGAGGGAACGATTCCTTAGGTGACTCAGCACAATGTGACGATCTTGCACAGGGGTAGTAACTCGTGGTTGGCCACACACAAGTCTATCCCGGGCACTGGCAGTGGTTCCGTAACGTTCATTGAGGCGTACAATAGTGCCGTGGTGGCAATTCATCCTCCTGACAATGGCCCTCGAGCTCATTCTGGTCTCCAACATACCAATGGTTCGTAGGCGGTCGTTTTCAAGTGTTGTAAGAGCTAGTTGCTCTTAATTCCACGAGTTCTCAAATAAATAAATCAACAAACATTGTAGCAGGAAACATTCAACATAGAATGTATTTTTTTTTTGCTCCTTGACATAGAAAAATGTTTCTCCCTCCAGATCCGGATAAATTAAACACCCTGTTTAGAAAAAAACAAAACAGCTCTCAAACACATTCATACATCGTACACTGTCATTAGATGAATGCCCATGTACCACTGATCGCGACCATTGACATTGCCATAAGACTGTTGTACATAATTAATTAGCACTTTTTGTTTGTCAATAGCCCGAATAATTACGTGCATTACCTCTTACTCCATATGTGCAGTGGGGTGTTTTTTCTGGACTTTCTTTCATAGCAAGGAAACTTCTGCTTCCGGCTTATTGCATTTGCCTATTGAAGTAACATTCTACTCAGAGGGGTATATGATACGAGACTTGCTATTTTTCCTAGGTCACCTAATGTGTGGCTTTCATCTGAAGAGGCGATTCGCAGCCAGCGAGCTGTTCCTCGTGTAAGTAGACCATTCCATTACCACTCTATGTATCACTAGGTTCCAGACATAATTATTCTGTATGAGCCATCTTGGGTAACGGAGACAGTCGAATTGGACTCAGGGTTGATACGCGTTCTTAGACGAGATGCTGCTTTTCCAACCTGTTTCTATTTCTAGGGTGCACCACGTGGAGGTACTTTTAGGATCTTGGTTATCTGCTAACCCAGGTTCCATAAGAGAGCAAAGCAAGACCGTATGCACCAAAATTAGGACTTCATTTATATTTTTGTATTAATGCCGTGATTTTCCTTGGTCGCTATTTTACTTGGAGTCGCATGCTAAAAATAGCCAATCCGACTAACGAACTGTCCTAACGGACTTAATCAAAGTCGTTCTTTCATGTAATTGTTTTCATTTTCTGTAAAATGAAATACTCTATACTGGAGATCAGTCATGGCTGGATTATGACCATTTGCAAGATTATGAGAAGTGACAAAACCACCAGCAAATTCTCAATCACTGTCAACAACAGTGAATTAGAAAGTGTCACCAGTTTTGAATCCCTTGGCTCGGTACAGTACAAGTAGACGCCACCAAATGTGTAATTATTTCCTTTCTCTATGTTTGTAAACTTCATGTTCATATTTAATAATTAAAATATTTATTTATTTTGATTTATGTTTAGTTATACCCTAACCCTAACTTAGACCCTAAAATATATTAATAATTAAATTATTAAATGATCAAATATGAAATTTATAAACATAGACAAGGGAAATAACTCGACTATATGGTGTCGTTCCTTGAACTGTATCCTTGGATCTCTTATCAATAGTAACGGTGATTGCTATGAAGAAGTCAAAAGGAGGTTGGCTATCGCGTAGGAAGACACTGATAGAAATGGAAAAAAAATTGCTTTGCTGCTGCAAAACAACACAACTAACATTCCTAGGAGCTTGCATATTCTGATGGGGCAATATATGGGTATGAATCCCGGACAATCACTAACAAACTGAAAAATAAAATAGCAGAATTTGAAACAAAATATTACAGAAAAATCATCAGAATACCATAAACCAAAAAGATCACCAATGTAGGCATGCTGAGAGAAATTAATGTAAACGAAAACTGACTAAGCACCATGGTTACTTCCAGAAAACTACAATTTTTTGACCATATCAAATGCCATGACAACCTAACAAAGATCATAATGGAAAGGATGATGCCAGGGAGACGAACTAGAAGCAAGTAAAGAAGAAGATGTATGCAAGACACCAAAGACCACCTGAACTTGACAATAAAAAATGCAGGAAGACTGGCTCAAGATCGACAGAACTTTCGAAAGGCTATGATGACTGCTACATCCTATTCAGAATATGCTACCTGAGGATGATGACTGCTACATCCTATTCAGAATAAGGTACCTGAGGATGATGACTGCTACATCCTATTCAGAATATGCTACCTGAGGATGATGACCCATTCTAATATTTGTAGTAGCATTTTGTTTTAATTCATTCAAAATACATGTCGAATACAAGACCAATTATATCACATGCACTATATGTATTTCTATTAATGAAGGTAATATTTTCATGAGGTTCTATCTCTATTTTCATTATAAATTTTAACATTTTTTAATTTGCTCTAAGCTAACTGTAAAGTGTTTCCTCTTCAAATACTTTTGGTCTCTTCTATTTTGATGTCTTCATGACATTAATTTCCTGCAAGTAAATTCGTGATACACGTGCTCTTGCAGTGCCTTAGTTTCCTCTCAATACATGTGATCTTGAATTGTTTTAGTTTCATCTCAATACATCTGCCCTTGCATTGTATTAGTTACGTCTGAAAATGTCATAACTGCCGTTCATATTAATGTACCGCCTATTTTCTCTTGTTACATAAGCTATTCCAGCAGCATTGAGCTAAAGTGTACATGTCTACACATTAACATGAACAGACTCGTCCTTGAGTACGACCAGCTATTAAATTACGCACAGATAAACTGACCCCCAGCTTTACAGTAATGTGCCCCATGCACGTATTGACCACTATAAGCTAAACCATCCTGCTCTATTCCATGTTTTACTTATGTTTTTCCCTAGTTTCTATATCAATATTTTGACACGACGTTTGCAATCATTCGCGTTTTCCTTGAGCAATACCACACAGATCCCGTGACGCTAGAAAGTGTCAATACCACACAGATCCCGTGACGCTAGAAAGTGTCAATGATATTGATTGTATGAGTACATGTTTAAATAGAGCACAAGACTAACCATAAAAACAAATAAATATTCACCAGGATAACGAATAAACTCACATAAATAAAAGCGGTTCATAATCTATGAAATATTCAAACATAAATCTCCTTACACTCCGGTATATCAACGTAACATTCAAATAAACTAGTGGTTGAGCTCCAGTATGTCAATTAAATATTAAAATAAACTCCTAGTAGAACTTCAGTATGTCAATGAAGTATTCAAGCCATATTAAATAAATAATCAAGTTTGTTTATTTGATAAAAAAGTATAACAGATGCTGTTGATGATAATGATGTTGTTCCTCCTACGCAAGAGAAGATCAGGATGCCATGAAAAGCAATAAATATGAAAATAATAAATGTGGACGATACCGATAAATAAGTCAGAAGCAGAAAACCCACTGAAATATTTCTAAATATAAATACTCGTAAAAAACCCACAATATTTGAAAGTAAACTGCATCTATAAAACAGAACTGGATAAATGAATAGGTCTTGTGAGACGAATATATATTTTTTGTCTGTTAATGTGCTAATGCATAAACATGGAATTCCAAATGGCATCATAGTAAACATTTAATGTTGTAAATGTAATATCATTTTATTACTCTAGAGTATAGATTCTAGACGTTATTGAGAAAACTATTATGCTAGCAGTATGCAGATTACATATCAAAATTGATGTTTTATGTGTACGGACTTCAGTTGCATGCGGTGACATTTCTTAATGGGGACTAGGTTAGTATTATAGTGCAACGTATTAAAATATATATTTTACCCATTTGGTGATAGGAACACGCACACTGTAACCTCTAGCGTTTTATGTCCATCATAATACCAAAATACTTTCGCCAAGGTTGAAATGTTGATGCATCACCAAAGGATGCTTTATATGCTTTATTTATGGAAAAAATGTTCATTAAAATCATTCTATTTTATTTTGTGTTATAGTTAATTATTTAAAGAAAAACAATATTCTATTTTAAAATGACTTTTATAGTATAACAGTTTTAAAAAAATAAATGACAATCGATGATTAACCCTTTATACGCATGTGGTTGCGTCTGTGGGTCTCACTAATGGCCCACTAGACAAACCACCCATGCAACAGAAAATCTTAGTAGATGACATGCCGTTATATTGAGGTTATCTTCTTAGAGAAGCTTCATGGCACGTCATCTATACAATTATGCTCCTTGTGCTATTATTGCATTGTTGAATTTTGTTTCATGTTTACTTGAAATATGTACCTCTGTGGTTGGGAGGGAGCCAGAGATGTACTATGCATCACTGGGGTGGAGGAAACTGACAGCACTGTATTTTCCTATGGCTGAGACCCATCATAGAGGCACAGTGACTCAGGACGTGACAATCCTTTTGACTTGAACATTTGGTTGCATGCCTAGAGCAATAGAGAAGTTCGGCACAACCAGTAGTCATTTGGTGGCGGTGAATGAGCACAGTGAAACCCTATCTTGGCTACAGTGGCTCGGAGCAGTGCATAGGTTGAAACCTACCTTCCTGGAAGGTGTTATAGTTATTCTCTGGCTCTGTCCCGGGGTGGGACGAAATTCCACAGACTTCCCAGAAGTATAATGCCATTTAATGGCATTGGGTCAAAGGGGATGAGCCCTTAGATCGCTGGATCAGCAACCAACCAACCAAACATTAACCCGTTATTATTGGTACAAATTGGTAGCATATCCTATTCAGAATGGAGCTATCAACCCAGCATTTGTTGGCTGTGGTGATTTTCTAGCAATATATATACGTACAGTAATTTGCCATTATTTTCTGAAAAGCCCGATTGCACAATTGCCTGTATCGGGGATCGGATTTGGTACCTCGGCCATCACAGACGTGCTCTATACCATTCGTCACAGAGCCGGACATAGATTCCATTATTATTACTTGTTGTATATCTTGAAACTTGAGAGCTCCAAATGAAATTTCCACGGAGAACAATATTCCAAAGGCGGCCTGCTGTATCACGACATCACGCTCTCTGATTCCTTTTATTCACTATTTATATGATCAATCTTTTGCAGCCAAGTCTTTTCCATACTCTAAAACGCCGTCATATTATGCGAACGATAATATAGGCTGCAAATTTTCACAATATACAGTTCATTAACGAAAACAATTACATAATCTTAATAACACTAATACACATGAAAATCAAATGGTAACCATGTTTGCTAATTATACCATGACAATGTTAGTATGTCTACGGCACAAGAATGTCTAGGTTAAATCACACTGTTCCCATTAATGGTGACATATGGTGATATTTGAGCACTTCCAACAGATGTGTGATGGTATTGGCTGGATACAAATGACAAGTAGAGTAAGGAATACAAATACTGGTGTTTTCCCAGTTTTATATATTGTATGCTTTATTTCCAGTTAAAGCGTAACTAAAGTACTAAAATGTTTCACGACTAGACTAGTCTTACAGGCCCATTAAACGCACGCTACGGACGAGTTTTGATACTACGAATAAAAATGGCATATTCATCAACTGATGATCTTAATCTTTTATCCAGCAACTGACGCTGTGTTTTTGCACATAATTAAATAGAGTTCAGTAGGTTGTCATGTTAAATAAGATGCGTAGCATTGAAATGAGTATATATTTATATATAAAATAGCCGTGTTCTGTCAGTCTTCATGAACACTCTCTAAATAGCGCATTTACGTCACGGAATTATGTACCACATCGAATCGTTTGATGTCGTGACGCTATTCAAAGCGGACGACATTTTTGTATACACATGTTATTAATGCCCTAACAGGTAAACAACTGTGTTAGCTTGTGGTTAAAAGTATCTAAAATATATTATATTTTCAAAATATACATATACTTTGCTTTTAACTATGGATGAAGATGATCCAATTTCAATAAAGCGTCAAAAAAGAAATGAGAAAAAACTTGATGTTCAAGTCGTCAAAGTCAAGAGTCACTCGCACGGATTCGCGCCAACAATGCTGCAGAGCATAGACATAGAATTGAAAGAGAAATGCAAAGAATTGATCAAGAAACCCTTCAACAAAGATAAACACAACTTGCGAAGGATGCAGATTTGCATCGGCGTCGAGCTAAGCTAGAATCACTAGCGCAAAGAGAAAATCGACAAGCTATGAATAGAGAATACCAACGTCGTCACAGACAGCATGAAACTTGAGCAAACGCAGATACGTCGAGCTGCAGATGTCAAAGCTCACTCATTATCACGAATGCTTCGAAGTCAAGCAATTTCAAATAAAGCAGCAAATTTTGCTGGGGGTCATATTGCTGGACATAATTGTGGAATGTTCTATGTTATTTCAATTTTGTTGTACTAAACATTTTTGGGACGTAAGATTGGCAAGTTGTTGCCGAAAGGGAAAGATCATGCTCTCAAAGTCACAAGAATTCGATGGTAATTAGCTGGAGTATCCCTAGTTCCTGCGCTTGTTGCTCTCTGAAAAAAACACCCTAAATACACATATTTTCGCGACAATATTCGCTCTAATAATAGACCGCTTTCTTTCACGTCAATGGGAGTAAAATTACGGATTGTCAAGATCGAGATCAACATGTTTTAAAAGTCCATGAACAAACTTATCTAACGTCTCATACACAACCCGCCATACAACAAAGTTCCACAGTTCTCTAAGTTGTATGTTTTGAGCAGTACTCATATATATATATATATATATATAGAGAGAGAGAGAGAGAGAGAGATAGAGGGTGTGTGTGTGTGTGGGTATGAATATGTGTGTTCTTTAATTTGAGTTAAGACCTCCATTAAGACGTGATTAGTGGTCACGTGATCTGCTGATAGTCTGTAATCCGTGATTATTTCTTACTGTTGAATTCATATCATTGACAATAGAAATGTTAGTTGGACCATGTGAGATGGGATTAGTTAGTGCAAGCCAGTTACAACAATATCAGAGAAATGGATATGCGTGTGATAACCGAGCTTAAAGAAAAGGTTTAACTGAACACGAACCGTCGAAAACGTTTATGAACGCATTATCTTCCTGCCATTCTAAAATATGTAATTAGCAAACATAGTGTGTCAGGAAGCCGCCAGATATATTTTATAGTAAACTGTAGAATAGCTCAATCCTCACCGGGATAAACACTTCCTTGGATACGAAATGGTCTGCTCTGGCACGTATTAAGGTCTGACATCGAGTATATAACAAACTGATTACATTTTACTGATCTGGCCATTGGTTGTATGGACATCAAAACTAGTTCCTTCAGTTGTCAGCTTGATTTGATAGTCTTATGGGCATCAAAACTATTTCCTTCAGTTGTCAGCAGAATTTGATAGTCTTATGAACATCAAAACTATTTCTTCCAGTTGTCAGCTTGATTTGATAGTCTTATGGGCATCAAAACTATTTCCTTCAGTTGTCAGCTTGATTTGATAGTCTTATGAACATCAAAACTATTTCTTCCAGTTGTCAGCTGGATTTAATAGTCGCATACATAAACGTTCTTTCGTAAATTTCGAAATAAGTGTGACACGGAATCGAGATATGAAAAGGAATGAGAGCGAACGAATGCACAATGCACAATTTATCATTCTCAAGCAACGACGATTATTCAGATTGTCTACCATGATATCTTACGATAACTATCAGTAGTTATTATCTCTTATATTAACTGATAATGGAATTATCACTCAAATGGGTTCACTTTTAAAATGACCTGCCCATTTCTCCATATATGGCAAGCATGCAGATATCATGCAACTATATAAACATTTATCTCATTCCATGAAAATATGAAGGTGGTCATCCAGTTGGATGGCTGCATATCGGATAGCTTTGATGTCAAGAGTGAAGTTAGGCAATCGTTCGTTGTTGCTGCAACATCTTTGTTTCTTTTCATTCTTTTTGCATTGGTTATAGCCTTAACAGCCTCACTGCACATATTAACAGCTGTAATGAAATGACGCAGTAATGAAAGTTTTTTTAATGGCAGCAGCCTTCCATCGGGGATGAAGATAACCCTTCATGAACTAAGCCGCAGCAACTATTAGGTGGGGTGGTCAGTTCCCTTCCGTGCTGTCTTTACCTCTCCTAACTCATGCGTCAGGTATTCATTTACATCTGAGTCTACTGGAGGAGTGGTCCTGTCAAGCGATAAATAACAACCCGGATTGCAAGATAACTCACTATCAACGCGCTTTTTACATTACGCATAAGAAAATTCATGGATGAAATGTTTATACGCACAATGCCCGATATCATTTTTGTGTGTAAACTTAGTTCCTCTTAAAGCGAAAACTAAGAGATGTGACATATTTCTAAGGGAGATTATGTATGCTGACGATGCAGCTATAGTTGCCCATATTGAGTCCGTACTGCAAGAACTTATTAATAATTTGGCACGGATTTGTGACTTGTTTTTACTCTCAACAAACGTCAACACAGCTAATACTTGTGTCTAAGTATTGAGTGTTCCAAATCGGTAAACAACCTGTAATTTTAGTTAGTACATAATTTCATCTATCTGGCATCCACAGTAACTACAAATTTCTCCCTTGACAAAGAAATAATTATTCGGTTAGTAAATCACCAATATTGGTAAACTGTGGAGTAATGCCTGGAACAGAATGAAATTGCAAATGAAAACCGATAAAAATATATCGGACGTGTGTGTTTAGTGTTCACCTTTATTACTCTGAAACATGGGCATCATCAATCAATCAATCAGTAAGCCCGTAACCCTTCAGGGTCGTAAAGGTACCACATTGGATGCTTCAGCACACAGAATCCGCCAGCGAATTCTATCCTCAGCGATACGGATGAGTGTGGAAATATCTTGTCCTGTCCATTCCTTGATGTTGTCTGTCCATTCCTTTATTTGTCCTCCTCTGCTTCTTCAACCCTCGACAGTTCCCTGCAGTATTGTTTTTTGACAAGGAATCGTGCCTGTATACATGTGCGAACCATGCTAGTTTGTAGGTATCATACTCACAAATAAAAGCGATTGGATATTTGCTATTTATGATGTCTGAGGAAATATGTGAATATCAGGTGGCAGGATAATTTTTTCAGCAAATAGATCCCGTAGAGAGCCTTCCAACAATGGTGTTCGTCCGTCGTAATCGACGATGACCAAAACCTCAACCATAATAATAATAATAATAAGTAATAAAAATAATAAAGTTAATAGTACGTTTTTAAATGACTAACAAATCCAATGTGCGCACAAAATGTTCTTTTACAGAATTGACAACAATAGAGGATTTCTATGTGAGGTTGAGATGTTTGTTCTTTTCTACGTGCCCGCCTATGTCTTGCAGTATCTTGTCTGGACTCTTCCGCCGCTAGTGCTCCCGTTCTAATGCTGTAACGCCATGCTATTCTATCCTGAGCGAGGCTCTCCCAAGCGCCTATGTCAATGTTAATATGTTTCAGTGATGACTTGAGCGTGTCTTTGAAGCGCTTTTTCTGTCCACCAGCTTTTCGAAAACCTGCCTTGAGTGCTCCATAATATATTTGTTTTGGCAAACGCGAGTTCTCCCTCCATACGCACAAGATGGCCTGCCTAGCGTGCTTGCGCCTTCAAAAGTATTGTGTGGATGCTTATTGAAGTTGATTTTTCCAAGACCTCGTAGTCTGGTACTTTGTCCCACCAATGGATGATTAGTCATTTACGTAGGCAGGTAAGATGGAAATGATTTAATTTTCTTGCATGTCTAGCATACACTGTCCACGTTTCGCAAGCGTATAGTAGGGTTGGTATAACAGCAGCATGATATACTTGAAGTTTGGTGGTTGTTCTTATATCTCTTCTGTCCCATACATTGTTGTAACAATACTCTCCACAATGGAGAAGACTCATGTAGCTTGAGCATACCCAAAGGATGACGAATAATAGCCGTATCCAAAACAAATACTGTACGAGGAACTTTCACCAAGTGATAGAAAACGAGGTAGATCAACGTTGTGATACTAAGATGTATATAAATCATCACTAGATGCTTTTGTCATCGCTTCAGACAACTGGGAAAAGCTAACAAAATATTACATGAACATTCGTGCGTATAGGTGCTAATACATGCAAGAACTCACTACTGAGAAGAGCAGAAGAACAAAGATTCAAACGTTAAGTGCCACAGTTCAGCGATGACATTTTCCCATTCTTACTCTACAACAAATGAAATCGCTCATGGATCGACATATCTAGCAATGAAAACACATGTTCGGCGCATTCCAAATTAACTCCATCTAGTACAGGCTTGAATCAGACCGTCTGTTAAGACGATTAGGGGTTGCGAGATCATCTATTTGCATTGATAATTTTGTGTATTTATTTCTGGTTGGTTTTTGTATCGTTATAAAGGTCCCTATTGGACCCTAACGTGGAAAGGTCACTTTTCCATTGTTTGTGTTATTTCTCATTGACATTAGTTGTATTATTTATTAGTTATAATAGTTACCAGTGACAGTAACACATTATCATAGCTATTATTACTGATATCCTCACGAATATTAAGTATCAGTATCGTCATCATCATCTGGCGTAGGCGGTCATGGATCTCCACAGCTCTCTGTCCACAGCATAATGTATCAAGGTCGTTGTTCTTTCCTTGCCGTGCCAGGCTGTCAAATTATCTTATATTTTCTCACGTTGTCGCCCTCTGTCTCTGTTGCCTTCAATTTTGCCTGTTGTGACTATGTTCTCTTAACCTGCCTGTCTCATGAAGTGGCCAAAAAAAGAAGATTGCCTTTTTCTTATATTGTTGAATAAGGTCCGTTTCGCATTTGACACTTTCAACACCTCTACATTAGTTTTTCTGGCAGCCCATGTATTCTCTGCATTCTTCTGTAGAACCACATCTCTGTTGCCTCTAATTTTCCACTTTCCAGTATCAGTATAAACTATCGGTTTAGTCTAACACATTATGGAAACATTATTCCATGGAAGGCGTCTTCACATAACAATCAAGAACTATACACACCTATTTATTTCTGATAGAAGTTGTGTTTGATTTTGGACATTGTACAAGGATACACACAAGAAAGATAAATACCAATTCGCAATCAACTAAATCTGCCTCTAGACTGATTTTTGTATTGTTCTAGTAATGTTTTAAACTGCTAATAACAATAAACACACTGGTTTGTCCGTACCACTAACAATATAACACACTGGCTTGTCCGTAACACTAACAATAAAACACACTGTCGTGTCCGTACCACTAACAATAAAACACACTGGCGTGTCCGTACCACTAACAACATAACACACTGGCTTGTCCGTACCACTAACAATATAACACACTGGCTTGTCCGTACCACTAATAATAAAACACACTGGCGTGTCCGTACCACTAATAATAAAACACACTGGCGTGTCCGTACCACTAATAATAAAACACACTGGCGTGTCCGTACCACTAACAATATAACACACTGGCTTGTCCGTACCACTAATAATAAAACACACTGGCGTGTCCGTACCACTAACAACATAACACACTGGCTTGTCCGTACCACTAATAATAAAACACACTGGCGTGTCCGTACCACTAACAATATAACACACTGGCGTGTCCGTACCACTAACAATATAACACACTGGCTTGTCTGTCATATTAGTTCTACATTACATAAACAACAGTCCATGTATGCCAATCAACGACACTATACTATATTTTGATGAGGTGATACTGACCAAGACAGCGCTCTCAGTTATCTCACATTTCCACCCCCCCCCCATATAAGTACACAACCTGAATCAATTCTGTTTCAATATATCCAAATCTTGTTGAAGACTTCTCCTTCCAAGAATGTATCGTTCGCATCAAAGATATCAAGCACATTGTTGCCACAATATCTGCTTTTAATTAATTTTCTCTTCAAAAATTTCCTCAAAGATATCACGCATGGCAACTCGGAGCCACATTTTTTTAAACTACTCTATTTATTCTTCAATTCTTCTTTCCCTCGAGACCATTTACTACTCAATCACCTTATCGACTTGTTTAGCTTTATTCAAACCTCTCATTGATACCTGAATGAAATGTCAGGGAAACACTCTCTCAAGTTGCACCTGATTGACTTGCTGTACTCGTAAGTTTTAGGATTACTTTCTCATAGTGGAGATCAGTTGTATATCAGTTAGATCATTTAATACCATGTTTGGTTAACACCATATCACAAGGTAATATCTAACCAGTAAATAATGATAAGTAAATAAGCTCTGATTTATCGTGAATTCACATTCATGACATTTAATACGGGCATGTGGCGGTATTATGTCTGGCTCTGTGGCGAAGAGGTACATAGCGCGTCTGTGAAGGCCAAGGTCCAATACCCGCCACAGACAATTGTTCATCCGAACCGTTCAGAAAGCAATGGCACACTACTGAACGTTTTTATATTGCCTATACAATCACCACAGACATAATATGCTGGGTTGACAGCTACCTCCTGAATAGGATATGCTACCAATAATTGTTATAATACTGAGATTTGAACGTGAAGAGATCAGAAGTAGGATAGCACAGGACAAATCTGCATTTCACAAAATTAGAAACATCTTATGCAATTTAGTAGTACAAATACAGACGTTTTTTCAAGTGCTAGGATGTTTATATTGATCATCAATTTGAGTCCAAATATTTCTTAGTTGTTTGCAACATTCTTGTCAGCTTATACATTTGCTATTCTCACTCTGAATTTTTGCTCGGTACCTCGGACGACACAACAGAATATGCGTTTATTGTTAGTATACGATATGCAGAATATTGCTTAACATACGTATTTAGTAATTTTTCGTATATTGACTATTAGAGAAATATACATTAACTATAAATAGATCAATTTGTAATATAGAAGATTAGCCAATGATGGCAGAAATGTGACCGTTACATTCAGTTCCATTGTAACACTACTGTTGCTACTCTCAAAGTATAGGGCATTAGCGCTGACAACTTGTGATGATTTATACAGAAAACAGACTGTTGTCTATATTTAAGTTAAGTCGGACTGTGTACAACCACAAACAGAACAGGGTTCAGACAGGGCATACATAATCTATTAATTCATCTATCCAGGAATCAATCTATTCATGCGCTCATATAAACTCAACGTGTCCACAGCGTATATATATATATATATATATATATATATATATCGTCTGCTTGTATATCTATGTCAAAAGTGCTCTATCTATCGAATTTAGCATCTACCATCTATAAATATTATATATACTGAATATGTCACGCTGTCGTTCTATCTATATTTAGCTATCTATGTATCTATTTATCTTCCATATATTTATTTATATGTATATATATATATCCACCCATTCTGCCACCTATCTATGGTTATGATTATGAACCGATATCATTACTTTCCGGACAATGTTATAGTTGCACATTCTCTTCTAGCACATGACGCATGTATGCTGATGGTTCCTTGATCAAGTAGTACTCATCAAACTGTTTTATCACGTCATAAATATCAATGTCCACATAAAGTAGTACTCATCATGCGGTTTTATCACGTCATAAATATCAATGTCCACATAAAGTAGTACTCATCATGCGGTTTTATCACGTCATAAATATCAATGTCCACATAAAGTAGTACTCATCATGCGGTTTTATCACGTCATAAATATCAATGTCCACATAAAGTAGTACTCATCATGCGGTTTTATCACATCAACGGTATCCATTTATCTACTCCCCGTTTATTTATACATTAGATCAGCGAGCACTCAACTTTTTCCCACTGACCACTTTCTTACTGCCCCACCCCCTTTGTAATTTTTGTCCAAAGGATTAACACCCTCTCTTCACTCTTAGATTCACATTTAACTCACACGCTATTTTTTTTCGACCACATTGAACAAACTTACAAAAATGTGTTGAAACATTGATATATCATTGTGTGTCTTGATATGTTTGTACAAATTCATTAGGGCTGCGGAAATTAACGATTAATTAATCGATTAATAATTTTTAAAATGTGATCGATTAAAATTTAAGAAAATATTTTAAATATTTTATTTCAGTTTCTTAATAAATTTTGTTGTTGGTTACTTACGTACTTTTCCCGTTCATTATTATTTATTTATTTAACCGTGCGGACGTCAATAATCGCTTACATCAGTGCTACAGTTTGAATTTGCAACAGTTTTGTGTGAACTGTGAAGTTAAGTCATGGATTGTTGCAACATTTTTGTGTGAACTATGAAGTTAAGTCATGGATTGTTGCAACATTTTTGTGTGAACTGTGAAGTTAAGTCATGGATTATTGCAACATTTTTGTGTGAACTATGAAGTTAAGTCATGGATTGTTGCAACATTTTTGTGTGAACTGTGAAGTTAAGTCATGGATTGTTGCAACATTTTTGTGTGAACTGTGAAGTTAAGTCATGGATTGTTGCAGATCAGATACAAATAGTTGCATCTATATATGCGTTATAATTAATCGACATTAATCGATAAATCTATTAAATTGTTTTCCCCGATTAATCGAAAAAGATAATTTTTATCAGTACCAGCCTTAAAATTCATATATTTTTTTATTCGATATTGCTTTTCTTTGAATTATTTTCTGGTACCACTAAAATTGTTCAAACTCGCAATGGTGGTTTTTTTTTTTAAATACGCAGGAAAAATATTCCATCATGTGCATGTATATATTTTAGTATTATTTGTAGATGTATAGTCTGTGGGGAATATCTAGGCGACTTTCTATGATTGGTTGGCTGGTATAGCTTTCTGATAGAACCGGATGCCTAATTGTCTACAGCTTAAATTGACATAATGATTTTGCTTACTATTTTAAACGGACATTCTGTGACTATAATGACCTGATCGATGATGGTAATGATAATATTGATTGTTAAACTATCAATACTGCATGTTTCCAGTTAGGGGTTGGAGGAAGACTGCTTTGTGACCTGTGTGATGAAGACTAGGTGAGAAAGGACATGTACAGGATGTATGGGCTTTTAAAATTATTTACTCTCTGACAGAAATAAAAGCAATACTATAGTGTATTTCAAAATATATGCCCCTAGTTCAAATTTGTAACTCCGTAACTATTTTACAGATATGCGCGAAATTTTAAGAAGTGTTTTAAAAACGTAACGACATAATGTAGAAATAATTGCACCACAATGGAACCAAAAGTGTGCACTTTGTCTATATAATGTATGTACACAGACACACAAGATGTTTATGTTTAAAAATAATGAAGGTACCATACCTGACCATTTGGTGTGAAATTGAAAATACAACCAAACCTGGTAGTGCCTCGATTTGAATGAAGATGATTTTAACGTAAATTTGAGTCAAATGCGACGATCTATGTCATTGGAAGGTTTGTATCTGTACATATAAGCCTCATAATCTATTTTGATAAATTACTGCAAAATTAATTACTTTTGTCAGGATAGTATCAAAGGAATACAAGGATCAAAACATCAAAGAAATATGTTGCCAAGTGCAAATTGCAACACCTGGTGAAATAAAATTTAAAAATTCCGTATATCGTTCAATATTTAAACTGCTATGCAAATACTCATTATTCCAATTATTGGTTATGAAGGTATTAAAGGTAATGTGAGAAAAAACTATTTTGAAACGCACTATAGGTGCCTAACATTGAACCCCACGGTTGTGAGACCAACGCTCTACCCTCTCGGTCATGTGTCACACAACGAATTAAACACATAGATTTTTAAAACAAATGATCGTTACAATTCTAGCATAAAATCTCCTGCCAAAGTTGAGACACGTATACCGCAGAGTTGGACAAATGTGTGTTCGTGTTTTTCTCTCTTGTCAGGTAACACTTTTTCTCTGTGCAAAAATATTTTGATGCTTTTCAGCGATGATGACACCTTTCTTGGGTTTGCTGTGTTACACTGGGCAATTATGAGCCACATATTCACAGGAAGTGAATAATCTGTTGATGCATTTTAGAGGCACTTTCAAAGAGTATTTGAAACATATCTTCTGTACATTGGTCAGCCATTTTCTGTCAATTTTCACCTCTTCCGGTCAATAAATACTACATATACCAATGTGACAGTCGATGTAATTACTGTTCGTTTTCTGTCATATATTTTAATTTTGTTTCAATTGTTATCTTGATAAATGCCTTTTGGTCTAAACTTCGATTTATATGTGTGTTATTATGTTTGTCTCTAACTAGCTTAACTGTATTTCCCTGTTCCTGGATTTGCTGTCAAGTAGCTTACAATATATTATATATTTTGAGACACGTGTGTAAGGCATGTGCACAAGTCCAGTATGTCTGAGTTGGACCGTCTTCGGCATAGATGCTTAGGGTGTTAGCTCTAATATACTGCACTATGAAATACTTCAGTTTATCTTTTCATTCTGAGATGTCATTAAATGCGAAGCATCTATGGAATGTATTTAACAATCGTGGACGTTTCCTGTACAATGTCCGTGTCAATAGTACGTTCGTAGAATACAGGTTTTGTAGTTTTACTTAACGGCGACTAACAGACTATCACTGTAGGACTATGGGGACGTATAAGAATATTATAATATTCTTATGCTAATATTCTAATTTCCAACTCTAATTACATCCCTTAAGTAAGTGACAAATAGTTATCATGAAGTTTGTAATTGTACCAATGTTTCACGATGTACCGACCGAATACTTCAGACATGACTTCAGTCCATTGTGACTTCATGCTTACCGGGAAATTCCTTGATTCAACGACCCTGGTTGTATGTAATTAAAGAACACGTGTACTGTCCTTGATGTGACTGAGACCAATCCGCCGTCTACGAGCAAAACTTGGAATAGAAATTCGAATGGTAATGATTATATTGAGTGAAGATTTTATAAATTAGGAATCGTGCACAGTAAGAGGAGGGCGACATTGAGAAGTATAAGGACAGTACGAAATCAAGACGTTAACTGGAAAGAGAAGGTGAGCAATATTGAGAAGATGTTTTAGTATAGTGTACAATCAAGACGTTCATATTAAGAGCAGGAAGACAACATTGAGAAGACGTTACAGGATAGTGTACAATCAAGACGTTCACGTTAAGAGAAGGTGGGCAACATTGAGAACTCGTTTGAAGAGAGTGTACAATCAGCAAGTTATGGGAACTATTAGTGTGCATATTATTTGCTACTTGCTGAAATAGGCTGAGCACATGTATGTGCACAGTGATATATGTGCACAGTGATATATGTGCACAGTCAGGGCCGGTCTTAGGTCATTGCAACCTATGCGGCCGCAGTGGGCCCCGCACTTCATAGGCCCATAAATTCATATTAGAATGTATTTTATTATCATCTTCCCTACCCAGACTGGGCCCCGCGCAATCCGTTTCGCATTGGGCCCCGCAATTGTTAGGGCGGACCTGTGCACAGTGATATTTCAGAAAATCATTGATCATGCTGGGGTACAGTATAATGAGAGAGCTGACATATGTGTCTCAGGTCGATCTACTGATTATGGATAGAGGATACTTACTTCTTGTCTTATATGGACACCACTTGGATAATGATAAATGAGGAATTACTAAATACCTTTAACAGGTAAGCTACTTCAATCATCGATATCGCTGCATTACTGGTGGAACGCGTTCTGATTTTTATGGATGCATCTTCCTAAGTAGCGTTGAACGCTACTTTTTCTAAATTTAATTTTATCATTGTGCAAATTCTTCCACTGTGAAGACTGGATTCTCAGGAAAAGATCGGATAGAGTCAATAACTAATTCATGCATGAATGATTGTGTGTGAATCTACAATCTTCAAGACACCTGTGATTAATCCGATGATTATGAATAAAACACATATAATCTATTATATCTGAGATTTACTTTATTTCCTGTATGGGCAGCACTTGAATGATGATCAAATGAGGAATATCTATACAGATTTATGAAATAATCTAAATCAATCCCAACTACATCATGGTGCCTGAAAACATCATTCCTTCTATGCATGCAGCTTCTCAAATTCTAGAGAGGTAGGGATAAAATACGGCTCTGGAGGAAAATCTGGTCCGTCAAGCCAATTGTTGTGGCTCGCTAAACTGATATAAAGGTATTAAATTGTAGTATGCACTAGCACCATGGCACAGAAGATACTGTTTGGAGCTACAAATGACTTCTTTGGAAAAAAAACATTGTAGTTGACAACACACGAAAAAACATGAGATAATGCAGGAATGGTGTCCGACAGTGGTGAAGTCGGAAGTGTTCGCTCTGATCGTTGAGAACTCCAGGGAACGTGATATGATTATATATATAGATGGGTCGGTTGAGAGACACATCAGGAGTACCTGGGCCTTCACAACTAAAAGGTATGGGAAGACTATCAGAAAGGAATGTGGTGCGTTCGCTTAGGCAACACGCAGCATGACAATGGAGATTTTGGCAGTAGCCAAAGCTTTAAAATGGGTGTGTTCGCAGACTGCGACACATGCTGTATACTCAGTGACTCGATGAGCATGATTGTGAAAGTGCAGGCGTGGTTCATTCGAGAACAGTGGCTGAATGCATTTAAGAATTCTTGTGTGCGAAAAGTGACTTTTATTTTTGTGCCTGGACATGCGGGGAGTCCGGGATAATGAGAAAGTAAATATGTCGTCATCTATCTCTCCCATGTACTCTAAGCCCACCCGTCATCTATCTCACCCATGTAGGTTTCATTAGCTGCAACATTCGATGTTGCAACAATTTGAAAGAAAACTTAGACTGGTGTACACAATCTACATCGAAGTCAGAGCGCTTGTCCAAACGTTCGTCATATACAGAAAGATGTAAAATTGTAATTCATCTAGACTTTTTCTTGCCACTAGTCTACAATTTCAGTCACATAAGCAGGGCATTGTAGGCCAGAATTTGACTTCTCAGTTGTCTGCGCGCATACCTAAGAGATACAAAAACACTTGTAAGATAATGTACGAGATTATTGACATCCTTTTGACCATCAAGTTAATTGCACACCAAGTTCGTCGTCCCGTAGTTACTTAATATTACCCCAACGCAAAATTGTACTTCTCTGTTACACCTGATGTCAAGCAATGACAATACAATGCTTTTGTCACCTTCCTTATTTTATTTTAAAGCTGAAGACATGCGTAGCAAATGTCATATATTTATCTTCCCCCCCCCTCTCGTGACCTCGGGTATTATAGCTAGTGCATATTAATTTTTTGGATATGTGTGATAGGTGTGTATTTATATATATATATATATATATATATATATATATATATATATATATATATATATATATATATATATATATATATATATATATATATATATATATAAACATGCAGGTTTCATACAAGGCAGAGGCAACATAGATAATATTTTCAATGTACGAAACATCATAGAGAAATACAGCGAGTTTAATGTCGACATCTACTCTTGCTTTATTGAGTACATCACAGCATTTGATTGTGTACAACATCAAAAACGTTGGGATATCATGAAGGACATGGGCTTCTCGCTACAACTAATCGGTCTCATGAAAACAGTATTTCAAGACTAGCACGCTGCAGTGAGATTACACAGTGAAACATCTTATTGCTTCAGTGTGGAAAAAAGGAGTCAGACAAGGATGTGTCATAATACTATATCTTTTCAACATTTATGCAGAGATCATAATGAGGAATGTAAGAAAAGACCAACAGAGAAATAACTTCGACCCACTCAACATCGGAGGTAACATGATAACAGAACTAATATAATCTGATGATACAACATTATTGGCACATATTTAAGCAGGTCTCGAACACCTCACAGCCTCCATTAAAGAACATAATGAAAAACAAAACCTATTTCTGAATGAAACAATACCAAGATTATGACTAGATACAAAACCACTAACAAATTCTCAATCATTATCAATAACAGCGAATTAGAAAGAGTCAGCGGTTTTGAATACCTTGTTCTCTTATCAACAGTAACTGTGATTGCTATGAAAAAGTCAGAAGGAGGTTGGTCAAAGAAGCTGATACAAATGAAAAACATATGGCTGAGCTGCTGCAAAGCAACACAACTAACATTCCTAAGAGCTTGCATGTTCCTAATGGCAATATATGGGCGTGAATCCTGGACAATCACCACCAAATTGAAAAATAAAATAACAGCATTTGAAACACAATTTTACAAAAATATGCTAAAAATGTCATAAGCAAAAAGATCACCAATGTAGGCATCCTGAAAGAGGTAAATGTAAAAGAAAATTGCTAAACAGCATCGCTCTTTCCAGAAAACTACAATATTTTGGCCGTATCAAACACCATAACAACATAAAGTAAACCATAATGGAAGGGATGATGACAGGGGACAAACAAGATGCAGACCAAGAAGATGATGGCCTCAAGTCACCAAAGACCACCTCAACTTGATAGTAACAGAATCAGGAAGACTAACTTAGGATCGACAGAAGTTTCGAAAGTCTGTGATGACTGCTACAACCTGTTCAGGATATGCTTCCTGATAATAATGGTATTATATATTTATATATATATATATATATATATATATATATATATATATATATATATATAGAGAGAGAGAGAGAGATAGAGAGAGAGATAGAGAGAGAGAGAGAGAATTTTTGAGTAAAATTTCATAATTCATTATCTTGGAGGTGCTTTATAAAATATATGTCGTGTTTACATAGAAACAGACTTGAGACAAATTTATGCATCTGAAATCAGACAAATGTTTCAACCTTAAGTTAGATTATATTAGAAGTTTCCTTGCATGTATCTTAACACAGACAGAAAGGAAGAGGTAAAGATGAAAATTATAGAGAAGGATGAGGAATGAGTGATTGAGTTGCGTGTTTGAGGAACTGAGAGACGCTCTAGCAGGGATCACAAGCGTGCATGTGGAAGTGGTCGAGTGAACGTGTATGCTTGTACATGTAAGGACTCATTCTTGTCTCTGTTTCTTGATACATGGCATGATGTCTTGCAAGGTCTTAAGCCTGCTCTGTAAATACACCACGTGCGGGAGTATACGACAAGTTAAAGAATGAGGATGACAAGAGATTTAGGAGTCAGGAAGAGATACATTAATGTGATAAGGAATACTCTAGAGAAACATTGGCTCATGAGTTCTTAATTCTCGTTATTACTCATTGATGTCTCCTCGCGCAACCATTTCGCAAATTTAGACGTGGCCAAATGATTTTATAGAACATTCAATGCGTCGTGCGTTATATGTCTCGAATAGAAATAACTAGAGGAGATCTGGATTGCTGGCGAGATGAAACAAAGTATGGACAATTAATGTATGTATAAGTAGACGTTCGTGTAAGAATATTGACAGACAAATATTTGGAAGTTTGAAAGCATGTCTATGTAGGAATATCATTGACTGAAATCTTGTAACAGACAGACATGGCAAATAATTCCAAGACTTCTAAATGGAATGCAATTGGGATGAGATTTAATAAAATTTGCAACAATAAAATATATATATAACAAAATGATGTACCATATACAACCTTTTTACCTGTGATATATAAATATATATATGATCTTTGTATCTTTTAGACTGTGAATTAGCAGATTCGTGTATAGTTGCAGAATGAATCAGCCATGTCTGTTGTTTATCTGTTCCTCCGAACTGTTTTTTTTGGCTTGTGTTCTAATATGTCCCTCCGAAGTGTTTCACGTGTTTCGGAGCTGCAAGAGTAGCATATGTTTGTAGTTTGGTGTCAAATTTAGTTTGATAGCTTAGTGGTTAGTTCACCGACAACCTAGTTCGGTGATCTTAGTTTCAATTCCCAGTTTAACGACAAATATTTCTAAAATCGCTAATGGTTCCTAGGATAACCAAGTCTAAGGATATACATAGCAGAACGTCTTGGAAAGAAAATACGGTGGACGTGATGCTGACCATATCACCAAGTATGTCATTGACCAATGAAATAAGCGGCATAGCCCCATACTTCTCAATAGGCCCCAATGAGGTTGAAAGGGAGCTTTACATTGGAACTAGCGGCAAACAGTGACAGTCTGTGTTATAAGACAATAGCGTCTCACATTGTGGACTCAATTACATAAGAGTGATTAAACTATGAAAGCAGGGGCGAAACTATGCAGGCACTATCAGACCGATATTCCAGGCTGGGACGTCAAAATCAATATCCTTGACCCGCTACAACCAAGATTAATTTACATTATACAAGGGACGCACTAAAACTTACTCAGGACGCCATGTCTCTGGTCTCCGCCTCTGGACGAAACCAAATGGAAGTCAAGTTCTATAAAATGACATTATGGTATGTAAAACGTTTGAGTCCAGGTAGTCATCAATGCAGCATATACATTCACAAATGTAAACATCACAAGATAATTTCGTGGTATGAATGTGTTGAAGCTGATAATTTCGTGGTATGAATGTGTTGAAGCTGGTAATTTCGTGGTATGAATGTGTTGAAGCTGGTAATTTCGTGGTATGAATGTGTTGAAGCTGATAATTTCGTGGTATGAATGTGTTGAAGCTGATAATTTCGTGGTATGAATGTGCTGAAGCTGATAAAACTGTATTTATATTGAACTGTTAAAGAGAATAACACCTGCATGAATGTATAGAAAATCATAAGGCAGCAAACGGGGTATGTATTTGATTAGTTTAAATTGCACCTATTTGCCTCGCAACTTGAGGCAACAGGTTTTCAGAGTTCAACCATTTAAACGTTTTCAGAGTCCAACTATCCGTAAAAACGATATTTTAGTCAGACTTCAAATGTGTTTTTCTAAAGTTGCTATGAATAGGAACCGGTCGATGGACACAGGCAGCAACACTCTACAGAGATATGTAAATCCCCCGAGAACCGCAACCATTTAGCATTACTACTTGTCAGCAGGCCCTAGTAACACAGTGACCAATTAAGTATACTTGTGAACATAAATAACACATAAAGATAAACACTGTTGCTTCAGATGTGACATGGGTTAATGAATAATATAATAAACAGTTGTATAACAGTTACATCAATGGGAAGGTGTAACATGAACTTTCGACTGTGAGGATATCACAAGGATAGACATACTAAACATATCATTTAAAAAACAGTTATGTTGAACATACACAGGTTGCAGTAAAAAATGATGTGCGAATTGTAGTTTGCCCACCGCAGGTAAAGTTGACCATTTGTTACGTCCACCATTTGAAATTTAATGAGTGAGTTTGTGTGTGGCTATTATGCCACGTTGTGGTTTCAACTGTCCTTGGGAAGTACGGCCGATAGAATTGGACAGATCTGACCTCTGCCCTATGCGCTAACTTCAGCGCAAAAGGAAAATGAATGAATGAAAAAAGTCATAAACATGTTGCTATGTCATGGTTTATTATACTCTGAACTATTTTGACGGAAATGTATGAGACACAATAATTTTAAAGTACAGAGAACTTTTGCATTATTTTGCATATATCTTTGTACGTTAAACCCATAAACCTTCTAATGGTCGTAGGTGTGCCAATTTGAAAACATTAATACGAAAATCCCGTCGAGCCTCTCTGTTTTCAATTCACCGTTTAAGGGTGGAGAATCATAACCCTGTGCAATATTTCTTATTGTCAAGCCATACTTTCCGTTGTCCTACCCTTTTTCTTCCACTCTCAAATGTTATTTTGTTGGGGGGAAGGAAAGCATATCTCACCACATGGTCATGGTCAAACCACAAAATGAAATCATACAACGTCAGGTGACCAAACCACAATAGTTTACAACTTTTAACCACTGCCGCGAGTTGATCTTGTTTTGCAAGAATATATATACTATTTATCACATATATATGTTTTATGTTCTGTATAATATTTATCACGCATGTATGTTTTATGTTATATACAATATTTATCACGTATGTATGTTTTATGTTCTGTATAATATTTATCACGCATGTATGTTTTATGTTATATATAATATTTATCACGTATGTATGTTTTATGGTATGTATAATATTTATCATGTATGTATGTTTGTTGTTCTGTATATTGCATGCACAATATTCGTATGTAATATTTATTTTCAAAATCCCGGAATCTCCTTTCAATTTCCGCTGGAATTGTCCATCTCCCGCCAAATCCGTACACAAGAATCGATATTATTACAAAATTACATACGTTGATTGTCAATACAGCCATGACAGCCTGGAGAAGACCATAATGGAGGGGATGATGAGAAGGTGGCGAACAATAGGAAGACCAAGAAAAATATGTACGCATGATATCAAAGACCACCTGAACATGATAGTAACAAAAGAAGAAATACTAGTTCAAGATCGACAGACGTTTCGAAAACTATGATGACTGCTACACCTTGTTCAGGATATGCTATCTGATGACGATGGTTGTCAGTAATATCAGTATCTGCTTTTCCATATCGTTTTCAATTTGCAAATAACATCTGATACTGTTTAGCTATAATCGCTACTTCTGTGTTAGTATTTCCATCGCTGCTCTTATAATACCCTAAGTATTTACAAGTATTCAGTTCTTCTAGTTTATGCCCATTCACAAAGATATTAACATGATTATTGTTGCCATCTCTGGTATTATCTTGTTGATTTTTTTATGGATGTTTTTTCTAAGCCGTACATTTTTAAATTTTTAAATTTTAGAAGCTTAACTTTTTGTAATTCTTTTTCACTTCCAGCCAGAAGATCAATCAAACATGCACACCGCAAATTGTGTTGAATATTTGTTATAAGAATTATGTGGGAGTGGTGGGAAGGTTTTCTTGGTGATGCGTGTCTCCCCTCCTTGTCTACTTGTTAAATGCTGACCACACCATCCTAAGGTCTGGCTGTGGTCATTCCTCAAAGCTCCTTATTGTCGTTGATAATGGAACCCTAGTTTAAATTAGAGCCGATAACAAACATTGACAGTAATATCGTATATAGCAAAAGTTTCACTAAATGCCAAGCAAATCACATAATACTGATTCGAAAACGAAAGTAGTTTCAATTACAGCACAGCGCTTGACAATCAAAACAGAGAGTACATGTATCAGTTTATCTGATATTGATCTTTTAAGATGTGAAGAGTTCTAAGCTTCTAGACTGACTCAAACACAGCAGTGATTGAGAAGAAATAAATAGAAACTGCGATCAATGGAGGCAGGTGAGAAGAATGTGTACTAATATGGACATACTTCAAAGTTGATCTATGTTTAGTCAGGATACAAATATGACAGTAGAAAATACGGTCAATTTATCCGATAATGTTTGACCAATAAATCAGGTTAGAGACTCCCATGTTGTTATATGATTTTGTGGTCGAGATGTGTGTATGCCCACGTACATGCCCGAAAGCTTCACATTAAACACATCATGCTAGTAGTTTGGGAGGCTTGCGACATGGATCACGAAATTTAGTCCACAAATGTTGAGTGAACAATTTCATGTTTCCCAATCGATGCTGAAGATTTACTAAATGTTTCCATACTGTTGAGACATCCGAAAATGGGATCAATAATGATACTAGTTCTGATCAAATGAAAGATATATTAACAGTAAGAGTTTCAGAGTTACAATGCACAGGCTTATAATTATTCCTAATCGTATGTACAATGACATCAGGAACGTTACGACTGCATTACCTCAGGATGATTACTTCAGCTAAACTATAAATCACATAGATAACAGTTAGAGATTACTGTGAGATAGATGCGAATTTCCTGACTAAATTGTCGAGCGAATCGCCTTGTGTTAACAAGTGTATAAATGTGAATTCACACATGCCTTGTTTTAACATATTTATACGTTTGAACTCACACATGCCTTGTTTTAACAATTTTATACGTTTGAACTCACACATGCCTTGTTTTAACAAATTTATACGTTTGAACTCACACATGCCTTGTTTTAGGGTATGTACATTTTAAGGATCTAATCACGACCTCTATGTCGTTGTGTCGCGCTGTGTTGTTGTGAAATGTCCTACTCTCCTAACAAATTTACTCTATTAATAGGTATGCATCATCATATTGAACCCATTTTGATAGACATGTATCTCCATATTGGACCCTCATTGACAGACATGTATCTCCATACTGGACCCTCATTGACAGACATGTATCACCATACTAGACCCTCATTGACAGACATGTATCTCCATAATGTACCCTCATTGACAGACATGTATCACCATAATGCACCCTCATTCGTCTACTAATTTCTATAGGTTTAAGTCCTTCCCCAATAAAAAACGGATAACAGGACACTGAAAGATAATATTGGAGTGTCATTTGTAAATGATCATCACGACGTTACGTTGTTCGTTTGCACCAAGATAGCATGTGCAAAACACTTGTGGTATCATTAACAACACTATTGACAAATTACAAGACACTGTCACAGTTTCTCGAATGTATATTACACGTTTACTTTACCAATTGAATCACTGTAGTATCCTAGACGACCTGTACCAAGCAGAAGGTACATATATAGAAGATACTACAGGTAGTAGTATTTCTATACCAACTCTGTGTTACCAATGTTAAACATTGCCCATGACAAATACTATAGTGAAAAAAGATTACAGTTTGCGAAATGAGAATTTTGAGGAAAGCTATTAATGTTACGAGAAGAGACTATCGGAGAAATGAAGATATCAAGAAAGCAGTACAGACAATCTCAAGTTAAGACTGCATCGAGAGGAAGCGAAATAGCGTTAATGAGGCTCTACAGCATAGTTGTGATGTATTGCTGTGGGGGCGGGGGGATTAACTTCATGGGAAGAAGTAACCTTGTGCAAATTGAAGGACATCTTAATGCCGAACGATACGTCGGTCTCTGACATTGTCCGCCTTCGAGACCTTCCAATTTTGACTGCACGATGGTCGATTTTCCAGCAGGATAACGATGGACCTCACGTGGTACAATTCACCACCAAGTTTCTCTCTGACAAAAACGTCCAGACCATTCCGTGGTCAGCCATGTCATAAGATATGAACCCCATAGAACGTTTATAGGATGAACTCGACACACGACTCCGACAGCGAGACATGGCTCTAGCCAATCTCCAACAGTTTACTCTTGCACTACGGGAATAGTGAGCAGCCATTTCACAACAACAGGTCCAACAGCTAAACGGATCCATGTCATGGAGTTGTCGTTCTCTGATAGAGGCCAAAGAAGCCAATACACCTTACTGATACGGGACCACAATTGCAAAGAATAAAAGTCCAAACCAAATTTAATTAATATCATTTCACTGTTTAAGTATAAAAGGATCTTCATTCTTAGATTGAAACATTACTTCCGTAAAATATAATTTTGGTACAAGTTTGAAATTTGGTATCCGTTAGCACTGCAATAATATTGCGATCCTTTTTTTAAAAAATACAAACATATATAGTAAATGCTACCAGCAGCTGGTACATATATAGATTACACTACCAACAGCTAGTACATATATAGATTACACTACCAACAGCTGGTACATATATAGATTACACTACCAACAGCTGGTACATATATAGATTACACTACCAACAGCTGGTACATATATAGATTACACTACCAGCAGCTGGTACATATATAAGTTACACTACCAGCAGCTGGTACATATATAGATTACACTACCAGCAGCTGGTACATATATAGATTACACTACCAACAGCTGGTACATATATAGATTACACTACCAGCAGCTAGTACATATATAGAAAAACTACCAGCAGCTGGTACATATATAGATTACACTACCAACAGCTGGTACATATATAGATTACACTACCAACAGCTGGTACATATATAGATTACACTACCAGCAGCTGGTACATATATAGATGAAACTACCAGCAGCTGGTACATATATAGATGAAACTACCAACAGCTGGTACATATATAGATGAAACTACCAACAGCTGGTACATATATAGATTACACTACCAGCAGCTGGTACATATATAGAAAGTACTATATACTTGTGCAAACAATATTCTTTACTTGCTTTTCTATGAGTTTAAATTGATGCGCAATAAATGAGACACAACACACGCTCTACCAACCGAATACACACACACACAAGCATACACACACATACACGATAAAAACACACAGAGGAAATACAAATCGATTTTTAAAGAGTATTGATGCCAGAAATTCATATCTCATTAGAGAGTGGATTTGAGGGAAGCTTCACGAGGCAAAAAGAAAGATAGGGACCTGGGCCAGGAGGTGCATAAACGTTATTAAATACGAGTATGTCCTGAATAAGAACTGTAACCGTAGTTTACTGATATTATAGTTCAGACGGTCGTGAACTTGGAGTGAAGATTCAGATAATTGCAGTACAACTATTTCATACATGCAATACAGAGAGACAGAAAGAAATCAATGGAGGAGAGAACGAGTGAGAGAGGTAGGAAAAACAAATATATATTGATCATTATACAATCATTCGGGATGAATGTAGCAGAACTACTGAACAGAGAACTTGAATGAGTTAGATGGAAATAAGCATTTCTAAATGGCATTGTTTAGGGTAACAAGTACAGTTCATGTGAGTGTGTGCACATGTTGACTTGTATGCATTTCTTATTCAGGAAATATGCAGCCACTGTAGTATGGTGTTAAATATATTTATAGCATGCGTCATACTACACAGATTTGCGGAGGGGCTGTTTGTAGTCCATACATTATGTCAAAAAAATGTTGACAATTTTATAATTCCCCCCACCCTCCTTATCAACAACTATAAATAATTCAAGGACACACTCCTCCGCTTAATGAGGTAGAATATTGTTTACCCCTTCCCCACCCCTCAAACCACAAAAAAACTACAAATTTAACCAGACTAATAAAGAATAAAGTAAAATGATTATTTAATATTTTAGAACAGTATTTTTAGAACGATTTTAAATGTTAACAATTTAATCGGTGTATAAAAACAGTGTAGTTGACGTCAACTTTTGTAACCTTTCCATTCATTTTGCCAACAACTGTCAAATTTTTCAGATTCTCTCCCTTTAATTGTGACAATAGACATCCTCTTGCTGTGAGTACAGAGAAGAGAAATGACCATTAATGAGACAGAAGAATATACTCTGTTCACTCTTAGAATGAAGTGGCACAGTACTTCTGATTGGTTGTTGGGCGCAGAACGCATCGATTGTTAAGTGCCGAATAATATTGTTCTTAAATATTTTTTTTATGTTTGTTAAAATTTTGTTAGAATGTTGTTTTTAATTGCTTTTAAATGTTTTAAATAATATTTGTATATGTCAGCAGCTGTCTAAAAATCACATCTTGTCGCGGAGTGATGTGGGGGTGTGTTTTGACCTACTTCATTCTTAAAGTGAACAGAGTATAGTGAGTTTAACACCAGTACTAAACTTTGCAACAAGTTAGCAGGTCAAATATCGCCACACGTGACACAGTACTAAACTTCGCAACAAGTTAGCAGGTCAAATATCGCCACACGTGACACAGTACTAAACTTCGCAACACGTTAGCAGGTCAAATATCGCCACACGCGACACAGTACTAATCGCTGTGATTTGTTGTCCATCATATATCGATGCGGCAGAATTACTGCAGATACTCAGACAGGGACACCCACACAAAAGATGAACCTTAGAGATAGCGAAATATACTTTTTTTAAAACATGTTTATGGGAAGGCACATGCAAGTCTTCACAGATTTTTTTTCCTCTCCTGAAGTTGCAAAGATTTCTTCCTCTCCTGATTTCTTTCTAACGTTGCAAAGATTTCTTCCTCTCCTGACGTTGCAAAGCTTACCAGGGTTTTAGGAAAATAAAGTATGTTTGCTTAACACTAAATGTTCAGACCTCAGCGTCTCTAACAATCCACGAGGACTCGGAACGCAATAATCTGGTTGCAGTGTTTTTGTGCAATTGCTGTCCAGAAACTTGGCAATAGCATTTTCGGGTAGCGAGTAATAGGTTTAGCGCCATGTTGTATGTTTGAAGCGCTTGGTGATCCGATTGGAATCGCCTTAAAAGGGCGGATAAAAGAATCCACATTACCAGGGATGTATTTTGTAGTTGGGTAGTTGCAAGAATATATGCTTCAAATTTCAACACATGAATTTCTAACTAGTAAATAAGTATGTTAACATGATATTTGAAAATATTTATTTTCATTCACTTCTTTTCTGAATATATAAACTATATAATATATAAAAAATATAAACGGAAACTGTTTATGAAATATTGACTTATCACTTTTTCTGTTTGTTTGAACATGATCCTCAATTATTTAGTTGCATATGTTGTATAACGTTTCCCAAATTATTTTGCAATGAAAAGTCGAGGGAGAAAGGAGAAGAGCGTTAAGAAAAAAACTATGCAAGGATAACATCAAGAAATCGTCTGGGTTTAACTTTTCTACACTCATTCAAATGTCTGAGGATAGAGTTATTTGAAGAGCATTTTGTGCGGACCTCGTGTGGTCCAGTGTGGTACCCTAATGACCACAAAGGGTTATGGGTTCTAGTAATAATATCATGTTTCTAAATAGCAGACATTTTCTTTTTACTAATGCGAGCACCAACGGAAACATAGAGAAGAATGCGAGCACCGTCAAGGAGACGGAATTTTGCGAGCACCATCAAGTAGACATAGAGAAGGGTGTGCGCACGACCAAATAGACATAGAGAAGTGTGCGAGCACCATCAGGGATATAAAGAATTGTGCGAGTAGGCCAAAGAGTCAAAGAGGAGTATGTGAGCACCACTAAGTAGACAAGAAAAGTGTGTGAGCATCATCATATAGTCATAGAGAATTGTGCGATCACCGCCAGGGAGGCATAGGTAAATGTGCGAGCATCACCAAAAATACATAGAGAATTGTGTTAGTACCATCACAAAGACATATAAATTTGTGCGAATACCGCTATAGAGTCATGGAGAATTGTACGAGCGCCACAAAGGAGACAGAGAATTGTGCGAACACCGTTATATAGTCATAGAGAATTGTGTTAGCACCGTCAAGGAGACAGAAAATTTTGCGAGAAACGCCAAGGAAACACAGAGAAGTAAGCGAACATCGGTAAGGTGACATGGATATGAGTGCGATCACCACCACAAAGGCATGGAGAATTGTGCGATCACCACTACAAAGGCATGGAGAATTGTGCGATCACCACCACAAAGACATGGAGAATTGTGCGATCACCACCAGAAAGACATGGAGAATTGTGCGAGAATGTCTATTTATGTCTGCTGTTATGTTGTCAGCTCCTGCAGCCTTTTCACATTTTATTGCTTTTATTGCCAATGATAACGATTGCTAAAGACCCATGCCTACAATATCTAATGCTAAAGATCCAAGACTGAAATACCTGATGCTAAAGACCTTTTCCTGTAATATCTAATGTTAAAGACCAATGCCTGTATTGTGAAAGACAGGCATTTGAAACATTACTTCACGTTATTTAATAGATTATTATTTTATTGCACACATTTTATATCTAATGAAGACAAGTGAATCAATCAACTTATCTGTGGCATTCCTCAGAAATGGAAGCAAGTCAGAAAAAAAACCCATCCGGTGTAAAAGTCTTCTAGTTCGCGGCATTACACACAACATTCACATATTTTGGCATGATATCCAATAATCACATATCCTGGCATTAAGCGTAACAATCGTATATCCTGGAATTAAAACCTTGGGATCAGATATCGCTTCATTACAATCATAAATTACATATCATGTCATTATACACAACAAATACATATCCTGACTTTACACCCATCAATCACATAACATGGCATTACTCTCACCAATCACATATCCTTTCTTTACACCCACCAATCGCATATCCAGGCATTACACTCAACAATCACATATCCTGTCTTTACAACCAACAATCACATATTCTGTCTTTAAACCCAACAATCGCATATCCAGGCAACACATCCAACAATCACATATCATGGCATTGCACCCAACAATCACATATCATGGCATTACAACCAACAATCAAATATCGCGCCATACACCCAACAATCACATATCATGACAGCACAACCATCAATCACATAGCATAGCATTATACCCAAAAATCACATATCGTGACATTGTATCCAACTATCGAATTACTTCAATCATCGTGGTCTTTAAAATGTTCTACGAAATGTTCCTGTAAAAATCTAATACCAGTAAAACATTCACCTTAATCAGTACGTAAAACGAATACCAGTAAAACATAGACCCGAAGCTGTACTTAAAACGAATACCAATAAAATATAGACCTTAAACTGTACGTAAAACGAATACCAGTAAAATATAGACCTGTAGCTGTACGTAAAACTGCATCTCCTAAACATAGGCAACAAACGTCAAAAAAACTCTTACGCCATACAATCATCGTTATTATCATCTCTGAGATTATTCTGGAAACAAAATATGTTTTAGTAGCACGGAAAGTCCTAGATGACGGGCTGGATTATTGCCCATAACAGTGTCTATAATTAAACAACTTGACCTCGTCGTTTATCAGATATAAGAGACTGTAAGATATGAATATTTCAGTTCATTATTTCATTGTTTTATGGTTACTACTCGTTCTCGTATTTCATTTTTAATAATGATAGTAAAAGCTAACCTGTAGTGCCTATAAAAACAGAACCATCATCGACTTGAATTGCACTCATATCGCATCTGGTATGTCAACAGACAAGAGAAGAACAGTATTTTAAGAGGATATTTGGAAAACATATATAGAAGATTATGGTATCTTTAACAATTTAATAGAATATTCTAAGACTAGAATTAGGTAAATTTCGTGCAAGTCGACTTTGTGTAAGCTGAGAAGACCTGTTTCAAATCTTTTCTTCGGTGTTCAGATTTTCTCTAACATTTATTTAGGCTTCCTAATAATGTTGTTGCTTGTCTTATGAAAGATGGTCAATATTTCGTAACATTAAACGAATCGAATGATGTGTACGATCTAGGTTATGTATGGACGTATGGTCATCAAAGCAGTACGTTATCCCCAGATAACATGGCGTAGAATAACAGCTGCGTTTTTGTATTTTGTGCTTTCCGATATGCCAAGTTTCGGAGAAAATTTCGGCGCAACAGTGATACTCTGTTCATGGAAATGCTATACTGAAGAAACGGCATGACAGGGGATGCTGGAGGAGTAGAGGCGGACAAACCAAATTCCGGGGTTGATAACATCAAGGAATGGTCTGGTCATGATTATTCTACACTTCTCCGAATGTCTGAGGATAGGGATGTTTGGAGAGCTTTTCTGTGCTAATGTCTCCAGTGTGTCACCGCTAAGACTAACGTGTTGTGAGTCTTATTATTATCATTATTATTATTATTATTGTTATTATTATTATTATTATCAGTATTATTATTATTATTATTATTATCATTATTATTATTATTATTGTTATTATTATTATTATTATTGTTATTATTATTATTATTATCAGTATTATTATTATTATTATTATTATTTTATTATTATTATTTTATTATTATTATTGTTATTCTTCTTCTTCTTTCGTTCACTTGAAACATGTCTATATCTGTAATTCTGTCTCCTTAATAAAACTCACTGTCTTTTGTAGTTCATACAGTGTCCCATAGAGCTTTGATTCCAGTGTTGTTTCCTCTGGCCAATATGTCTGCCTCAGCGTTTCATGCTCAGAACACTCTTGAAGTATATGTTTGGCACTCTGTGCTGCCTGTCCACATGTACACATGGCCGTGTTGCCAATCTTGAACTTTGTATACATGTGACTGCGGAGTCGGTTGTGTCCTGTTCTGAGACGTAGAATTATAACTTGTTCTGATCTGTTCATATTGTGATAGTCATCTTGTGTTGGTGTTTGTGGCTTTCTTATTGACTTTATCATCTGTTTTTTTCTGATGGTAGGTGATTGGTATATCTGGTTGGTCTTCGGCAGCACCTTCCTTAGCCAGTTGGTCTGCTTTTTCATTTCCTGGTATTCCACAGTGAGAGGGTATCCACTGCATGGTTACCCTATACTGGTAAGACAATTCGCTAAGTAGTTTTTTTAAGTCTGTTAGTTTTCCAGACTGGAGAGCTTGAAGCACTGACCTTGCATCTGTCAGGAATACCATAGGCTGTAGGTCAGAGTTGGAGTTCAGCAGTTTTTTAGCTGCCACACTAATTGCCTGGATTTCTGCATCATAATTATTGCAGAATTTTCCTGTCGGTGTTCTGATTGTATCTCTAGGCTTGTGTGGATATTCTATATATACACCTGCACCTCCATTCCTCACAGCATTCGGTGCTGACCCATCTGTGTACACTCTGACCCATATATCTTGTGGATATTCCTCATCCAGGAAACTGAGGGTGACTGTCATTCGCTGCACACTGTTCTGTTCGTCCTCGCTTAGTATTCCTTTCACATGGGTCTGAATGTATATTGGCATTCCATGGCTTTCACTCCACGGGGTTT
Source organism: Meghimatium bilineatum (assembly GCA_034231615.1). NCBI lineage: Eukaryota > Metazoa > Mollusca > Gastropoda > Stylommatophora > Philomycidae > Meghimatium > Meghimatium bilineatum. Next base: position 50,929,667 of record CM067304.1, read on the forward strand.
GCTCTGGTACAGAACTTAAGGGGCTGTCAACTTCAGGTAGGTCTGTAAGTTGTCTACGGAGTCGTTTAGCTTGATGGATAAAGCTGCTCCTTTTCAGTCGTCCCATTGCTAGATTTTGGAATCTTTCCTTCATTGGATGACTTGGCATACACTGAAACTTTTCTGCTTGAATTAGTACTTTTGTGTCTCTGCGTTCGCCAAGTGTTTGCATTCTTCCCATTTTCTGCATCTCTGCTATGGGTGTTGATTTCATTGCTCCCAACATTATTCTAAGTGCCTGATTTTGCACTTTATCTAGAACTTGTAATGTGGTGTTTGATGCAGGACACCACGCAGCTGAACCATATTCCAGGTGTGGTCTTATGCCTTGCTGGTAAACTTTACTGAGTATATTTCCACTGGCTCCCCATGTGGTTCCACTTAGTTTTCTCAGGATAGCTAGCTTCCTCCTGGCTTTTGTTGTTGCTTTGTTTATGTGCTGCTTCCATGTCAGCTTATCATCAAAAGTAACTCCGAGGTATGTGGGTTGTTTGTCTTCTTTCAAGAGCTCTCCATCTATCTTGATATGACCAGCTTTTTGTTTTGGTGAGAGGGTAAAGAGTGTAGTGCTGCACTTATCTGTGTTAATGCTGACGCACCATCTATTAGCCCATAAGGTTAGGGCATCGATAGCTCTTTGTATCTGTTTAGTGGCCACTGTTGCATGTTCTTCCGTGCACCAGATCACCAGGTCGTCAGCATACATTGCCAGCATTATACCCAAAAATCACATATCGTGACATTGTATCCAACTATCGAATTACTTCAATCATCGTGGTCTTTAAAATGTTCTACGAAATGTTCCTGTAAAAATCTAATACCAGTAAAACATTCACCTTAATCAGTACGTAAAACGAATACCAGTAAAACATAGACCCGAAGCTGTACTTAAAACGAATACCAATAAAATATAGACCTTAAACTGTACGTAAAACGAATACCAGTAAAATATAGACCTGTAGCTGTACGTAAAACTGCATCTCCTAAACATAGGCAACAAACGTCAAAAAAACTCTTACGCCATACAATCATCGTTATTATCATCTCTGAGATTATTCTGGAAACAAAATATGTTTTAGTAGCACGGAAAGTCCTAGATGACGGGCTGGATTATTGCCCATAACAGTGTCTATAATTAAACAACTTGACCTCGTCGTTTATCAGATATAAGAGACTGTAAGATATGAATATTTCAGTTCATTATTTCATTGTTTTATGGTTACTACTCGTTCTCGTATTTCATTTTTAATAATGATAGTAAAAGCTAACCTGTAGTGCCTATAAAAACAGAACCATCATCGACTTGAATTGCACTCATATCGCATCTGGTATGTCAACAGACAAGAGAAGAACAGTATTTTAAGAGGATATTTGGAAAACATATATAGAAGATTATGGTATCTTTAACAATTTAATAGAATATTCTAAGACTAGAATTAGGTAAATTTCGTGCAAGTCGACTTTGTGTAAGCTGAGAAGACCTGTTTCAAATCTTTTCTTCGGTGTTCAGATTTTCTCTAACATTTATTTAGGCTTCCTAATAATGTTGTTGCTTGTCTTATGAAAGATGGTCAATATTTCGTAACATTAAACGAATCGAATGATGTGTACGATCTAGGTTATGTATGGACGTATGGTCATCAAAGCAGTACGTTATCCCCAGATAACATGGCGTAGAATAACAGCTGCGTTTTTGTATTTTGTGCTTTCCGATATGCCAAGTTTCGGAGAAAATTTCGGCGCAACAGTGATACTCTGTTCATGGAAATGCTATACTGAAGAAACGGCATGACAGGGGATGCTGGAGGAGTAGAGGCGGACAAACCAAATTCCGGGGTTGATAACATCAAGGAATGGTCTGGTCATGATTATTCTACACTTCTCCGAATGTCTGAGGATAGGGATGTTTGGAGAGCTTTTCTGTGCTAATGTCTCCAGTGTGTCACCGCTAAGACTAACGTGTTGTGAGTCTTATTATTATCATTATTATTATTATTATTGTTATTATTATTATTATTATCAGTATTATTATTATTATTATTATCATTATTATTATTATTATTGTTATTATTATTATTATTATTGTTATTATTATTATTATTATTATTATCAGTATTATTATTATTATTATTATTATTATTTTATTATTATTATTTTATTATTATTATTGTTATTCTTCTTCTTCTTTCGTTCACTTGAAACATGTCTATATCTGTAATTCTGTCTCCTTAATAAAACTCACTGTCTTTTGTAATTCATACAGTGTCCCATAGAGCTTTGATTCCAGTGTTGTTTCCTCTGGCCAATATGTCTGCCTCAGCGTTTCATGCTCAGAACACTCTTGAAGTATATGTTTGGCACTCTGTGCTGCCTGTCCACATGTACACATGGCCGTGTTGCCAATCTTGAACTTTGTATACATGTGACTGCGGAGTCGGTTGTGTCCTGTTCTGAGACGTAGAATTATAACTTGTTCTGATCTGTTCATATTGTGATAGTCATCTTGTGTTGGTGTTTGTGGCTTTCTTATTGACTTTATCATCTGTTTTTTCTGATGGTAGGTGATTGGTATATCTGGTTGGTCTTCGGCAGCACCTTCCTTAGCCAGTTGGTCTGCTTTTTCATTTCCTGGTATTCCACAGTGAGAGGGTATCCACTGCATGGTTACCCTATACTGGTAAGACAATTCGCTAAGTAGTTTTTTTAAGTCTGTTAGTTTTCCAGACTGGAGAGCTTGAAGCACTGACCTTGCATCTGTCAGGAATACCATAGGCTGTAGGTCAGAGTTGGAGTTCAGCAGTTTTTTAGCTGCCACACTAATTGCCTGGATTTCTGCATCATAATTATTGCAGAATTTTCCTGTCGGTGTTCTGATTGTATCTCTAGGCTTGTGTGGATATTCTATATATACACCTGCACCTCCATTCCTCACAGCATTCGGTGCTGACCCATCTGTGTACACTCTGACCCATATATCTTGTGGATATTCCTCATCCAGGAAACTGAGGGTGACTGTCATTCGCTGCACACTGTTCTGTTCGTCCTCGCTTAGTATTCCTTTCACATGGGTCTGAATGTATATTGGCATTCCATGGCTTTCACTCCACGGGGTTTGCTCTGGTACAGACCTTAAGGGGCTGCCAACTTCAGGTAGGTCTGTAAGTTGTCTACGGAGTCGTTTAGCTTGATGGATAAAGCTGCTCCTTTTCAGTCGTCCCATTGCTAGATTTTGGAATCTTTCCTTCATTGGATGACTTGGCATACACTGAAACTTTTCTGCTTGAATTAGTACTTTTGTGTCTCTGCGTTCGCCAAGTGTTTGCATTCTTCCCATTTTCTGCATCTCTGCTATGGGTGTTGATTTCATTGCTCCCAACATTATTCTAAGTGCCTGATTTTGCACTTTATCTAGAACTTGTAATGTGGTGTTTGATGCAGGACACCACGCAGCTGAACCATATTCCAGGTGTGGTCTTATGCCTTGCTGGTAAACTTTACTGAGTATATTTCCACTGGCTCCCCATGTGGTTCCACTTAGTTTTCTCAGGATAGCTAGCTTCCTCCTGGCTTTTGTTGTTGCTTTGTTTATGTGCTGCTTCCATGTCAGCTTATCATCAAAAGTAACTCCGAGGTATGTGGGTTGTTTGTCTTCTTTCAAGAGCTCTCCATCTATCTTGATATGACCAGCTTTTTGTTTTGGTGAGAGGGTAAAGAGTGTAGTGCTGCACTTATCTGTGTTAATGCTGACGCACCATCTATTAGCCCATAAGGTTAGGGCATCGATAGCTCTTTGTATTTGTTTAGTGGCCACTGTTGCATGTTCTTCCGTGCACCAGATCACCAGGTCGTCAGCATACATTGCCAGCATTATACCCAAAAATCACATATCGTGACATTGTATCCAACTATCGAATTACTTCAATCATCGTGGTCTTTAAAATGTTCTACGAAATGTTCCTGTAAAAATCTAATACCAGTAAAACATTCACCTTAATCAGTACGTAAAACGAATACCAGTAAAACATAGACCCGAAGCTGTACTTAAAACGAATACCAATAAAATATAGACCTTAAACTGTACGTAAAACGAATACCAGTAAAATATAGACCTGTAGCTGTACGTAAAACTGCATCTCCTAAACATAGGCAACAAACGTCAAAAAAACTCTTACGCCATACAATCATCGTTATTATCATCTCTGAGATTATTCTGGAAACAAAATATGTTTTAGTAGCACGGAAAGTCCTAGATGACGGGCTGGATTATTGCCCATAACAGTGTCTATAATTAAACAACTTGACCTCGTCGTTTATCAGATATAAGAGACTGTAAGATATGAATATTTCAGTTCATTATTTCATTGTTTTATGGTTACTACTCGTTCTCGTATTTCATTTTTAATAATGATAGTAAAAGCTAACCTGTAGTGCCTATAAAAACAGAACCATCATCGACTTGAATTGCACTCATATCGCATCTGGTATGTCAACAGACAAGAGAAGAACAGTATTTTAAGAGGATATTTGGAAAACATATATAGAAGATTATGGTATCTTTAACAATTTAATAGAATATTCTAAGACTAGAATTAGGTAAATTTCGTGCAAGTCGACTTTGTGTAAGCTGAGAAGACCTGTTTCAAATCTTTTCTTCGGTGTTCAGATTTTCTCTAACATTTATTTAGGCTTCCTAATAATGTTGTTGCTTGTCTTATGAAAGATGGTCAATATTTCGTAACATTAAACGAATCGAATGATGTGTACGATCTAGGTTATGTATGGACGTATGGTCATCAAAGCAGTACGTTATCCCCAGATAACATGGCGTAGAATAACAGCTGCGTTTTTGTATTTTGTGCTTTCCGATATGCCAAGTTTCGGAGAAAATTTCGGCGCAACAGTGATACTCTGTTCATGGAAATGCTATACTGAAGAAACGGCATGACAGGGGATGCTGGAGGAGTAGAGGCGGACAAACCAAATTCCGGGGTTGATAACATCAAGGAATGGTCTGGTCATGATTATTCTACACTTCTCCGAATGTCTGAGGATAGGGATGTTTGGAGAGCTTTTCTGTGCTAATGTCTCCAGTGTGTCACCGCTAAGACTAACGTGTTGTGAGTCTTATTATTATCATTATTATTATTATTATTGTTATTATTATTATTATTATCAGTATTATTATTATTATTATTATCATTATTATTATTATTATTGTTATTATTATTATTATTATTGTTATTATTATTATTATTATTATCAGTATTATTATTATTATTATTATTATTTTATTATTATTATTTTATTATTATTATTGTTATTCTTCTTCTTCTTTCGTTCACTTGAAACATGTCTATATCTGTAATTCTGTCTCCTTAATAAAACTCACTGTCTTTTGTAGTTCATACAGTGTCCCATAGAGCTTTGATTCCAGTGTTGTTTCCTCTGGCCAATATGTCTGCCTCAGCGTTTCATGCTCAGAACACTCTTGAAGTATATGTTTGGCACTCTGTGCTGCCTGTCCACATGTACACATGGCCGTGTTGCCAATCTTGAACTTTGTATACATGTGACTGCGGAGTCGGTTGTGTCCTGTTCTGAGACGTAGAATTATAACTTGTTCTGATCTGTTCATATTGTGATAGTCATCTTGTGTTGGTGTTTGTGGCTTTCTTATTGACTTTATCATCTGTTTTTTCTGATGGTAGGTGATTGGTATATCTGGTTGGTCTTCGGCAGCACCTTCCTTAGCCAGTTGGTCTGCTTTTTCATTTCCTGGTATTCCACAGTGAGAGGGTATCCACTGCATGGTTACCCTATACTGGTAAGACAATTCGCTAAGTAGTTTTTTTAAGTCTGTTAGTTTTCCAGACTGGAGAGCTTGAAGCACTGACCTTGCATCTGTCAGGAATACCATAGGCTGTAGGTCAGAGTTGGAGTTCAGCAGTTTTTTAGCTGCCACACTAATTGCCTGGATTTCTGCATCATAATTATTGCAGAATTTTCCTGTCGGTGTTCTGATTGTATCTCTAGGCTTGTGTGGATATTCTATATATACACCTGCACCTCCATTCCTCACAGCATTCGGTGCTGACCCATCTGTGTACACTCTGACCCATATATCTTGTGGATATTCCTCATCCAGGAAACTGAGGGTGACTGTCATTCGCTGCACACTGTTCTGTTCGTCCTCGCTTAGTATTCCTTTCACATGGGTCTGAATGTATATTGGCATTCCATGGCTTTCACTCCACGGGGTTTGCTCTGGTACAGAACTTAAGGGGCTGTCAACTTCAGGTAGGTCTGTAAGTTGTCTACGGAGTCGTTTAGCTTGATGGATAAAGCTGCTCCTTTTCAGTCGTCCCATTGCTAGATTTTGGAATCTTTCCTTCATTGGATGACTTGGCATACACTGAAACTTTTCTGCTTGAATTAGTACTTTTGTGTCTCTGCGTTCGCCAAGTGTTTGCATTCTTCCCATTTTCTGCATCTCTGCTATGGGTGTTGATTTCATTGCTCCCAACATTATTCTAAGTGCCTGATTTTGCACTTTATCTAGAACTTGTAATGTGGTGTTTGATGCAGGACACCACGCAGCTGAACCATATTCCAGGTGTGGTCTTATGCCTTGCTGGTAAACTTTACTGAGTATATTTCCACTGGCTCCCCATGTGGTTCCACTTAGTTTTCTCAGGATAGCTAGCTTCCTCCTGGCTTTTGTTGTTGCTTTGTTTATGTGCTGCTTCCATGTCAGCTTATCATCAAAAGTAACTCCGAGGTATGTGGGTTGTTTGTCTTCTTTCAAGAGCTCTCCATCTATCTTGATATGACCAGCGTTTTGTTTTGGTGAGAGGGTAAAGAGTGTAGTGCTGCACTTATCTGTGTTAATGCTGACGCACCATCTATTAGCCCATAAGGTTAGGGCATCGATAGCTCTTTGTATTTGTTTAGTGGCCACTGTTGCATGTTCTTCCGTGCACCAGATCACCAGGTCGTCAGCATACATTGCCAGCATTATACCCAAAAATCACATATCGTGACATTGTATCCAACTATCGAATTACTTCAATCATCGTGGTCTTTAAAATGTTCTACGAAATGTTCCTGTAAAAATCTAATACCAGTAAAACATTCACCTTAATCAGTACGTAAAACGAATACCAGTAAAACATAGACCCGAAGCTGTACTTAAAACGAATACCAATAAAATATAGACCTTAAACTGTACGTAAAACGAATACCAGTAAAATATAGACCTGTAGCTGTACGTAAAACTGCATCTCCTAAACATAGGCAACAAACGTCAAAAAAACTCTTACGCCATACAATCATCGTTATTATCATCTCTGAGATTATTCTGGAAACAAAATATGTTTTAGTAGCACGGAAAGTCCTAGATGACGGGCTGGATTATTGCCCATAACAGTGTCTATAATTAAACAACTTGACCTCGTCGTTTATCAGATATAAGAGACTGTAAGATATGAATATTTCAGTTCATTATTTCATTGTTTTATGGTTACTACTCGTTCTCGTATTTCATTTTTAATAATGATAGTAAAAGCTAACCTGTAGTGCCTATAAAAACAGAACCATCATCGACTTGAATTGCACTCATATCGCATCTGGTATGTCAACAGACAAGAGAAGAACAGTATTTTAAGAGGATATTTGGAAAACATATATAGAAGATTATGGTATCTTTAACAATTTAATAGAATATTCTAAGACTAGAATTAGGTAAATTTCGTGCAAGTCGACTTTGTGTAAGCTGAGAAGACCTGTTTCAAATCTTTTCTTCGGTGTTCAGATTTTCTCTAACATTTATTTAGGCTTCCTAATAATGTTGTTGCTTGTCTTATGAAAGATGGTCAATATTTCGTAACATTAAACGAATCGAATGATGTGTACGATCTAGGTTATGTATGGACGTATGGTCATCAAAGCAGTACGTTATCCCCAGATAACATGGCGTAGAATAACAGCTGCGTTTTTGTATTTTGTGCTTTCCGATATGCCAAGTTTCGGAGAAAATTTCGGCGCAACAGTGATACTCTGTTCATGGAAATGCTATACTGAAGAAACGGCATGACAGGGGATGCTGGAGGAGTAGAGGCGGACAAACCAAATTCCGGGGTTGATAACATCAAGGAATGGTCTGGTCATGATTATTCTACACTTCTCCGAATGTCTGAGGATAGGGATGTTTGGAGAGCTTTTCTGTGCTAATGTCTCCAGTGTGTCACCGCTAAGACTAACGTGTTGTGAGTCTTATTATTATCATTATTATTATTATTATTGTTATTATTATTATTATTATCAGTATTATTATTATTATTATTATTATCATTATTATTATTATTATTGTTATTATTATTATTATTATTGTTATTATTATTATTATTATCAGTATTATTATTATTATTATTATTATTTTATTATTATTATTTTATTATTATTATTGTTATTCTTCTTCTTCTTTCGTTCACTTGAAACATGTCTATATCTGTAATTCTGTCTCCTTAATAAAACTCACTGTCTTTTGTAGTTCATACAGTGTCCCATAGAGCTTTGATTCCAGTGTTGTTTCCTCTGGCCAATATGTCTGCCTCAGCGTTTCATGCTCAGAACACTCTTGAAGTATATGTTTGGCACTCTGTGCTGCCTGTCCACATGTACACATGGCCGTGTTGCCAATCTTGAACTTTGTATACATGTGACTGCGGAGTCGGTTGTGTCCTGTTCTGAGACGTAGAATTATAACTTGTTCTGATCTGTTCATATTGTGATAGTCATCTTGTGTTGGTGTTTGTGGCTTTCTTATTGACTTTATCATCTGTTTTTTTCTGATGGTAGGTGATTGGTATATCTGGTTGGTCTTCGGCAGCACCTTCCTTAGCCAGTTGGTCTGCTTTTTCATTTCCTGGTATTCCACAGTGAGAGGGTATCCACTGCATGGTTACCCTATACTGGTAAGACAATTCGCTAAGTAGTTTTTTTAAGTCTGTTAGTTTTCCAGACTGGAGAGCTTGAAGCACTGACCTTGCATCTGTCAGGAATACCATAGGCTGTAGGTCAGAGTTGGAGTTCAGCAGTTTTTTAGCTGCCACACTAATTGCCTGGATTTCTGCATCATAATTATTGCAGAATTTTCCTGTCGGTGTTCTGATTGTATCTCTAGGCTTGTGTGGATATTCTATATATACACCTGCACCTCCATTCCTCACAGCATTCGGTGCTGACCCATCTGTGTACACTCTGACCCATATATCTTGTGGATATTCCTCATCCAGGAAACTGAGGGTGACTGTCATTCGCTGCACACTGTTCTGTTCGTCCTCGCTTAGTATTCCTTTCACATGGGTCTGAATGTATATTGGCATTCCATGGCTTTCACTCCACGGGGTTTGCTCTGGTACAGAACTTAAGGGGCTGTCAACTTCAGGTAGGTCTGTAAGTTGTCTACGGAGTCGTTTAGCTTGATGGATAAAGCTGCTCCTTTTCAGTCGTCCCATTGCTAGATTTTGGAATCTTTCCTTCATTGGATGACTTGGCATACACTGAAACTTTTCTGCTTGAATTAGTACTTTTGTGTCTCTGCGTTCGCCAAGTGTTTGCATTCTTCCCATTTTCTGCATCTCTGCTATGGGTGTTGATTTCATTGCTCCCAACATTATTCTAAGTGCCTGATTTTGCACTTTATCTAGAACTTGTAATGTGGTGTTTGATGCAGGACACCACGCAGCTGAACCATATTCCAGGTGTGGTCTTATGCCTTGCTGGTAAACTTTACTGAGTATATTTCCACTGGCTCCCCATGTGGTTCCACTTAGTTTTCTCAGGATAGCTAGCTTCCTCCTGGCTTTTGTTGTTGCTTTGTTTATGTGCTGCTTCCATGTCAGCTTATCATCAAAAGTAACTCCGAGGTATGTGGGTTGTTTGTCTTCTTTCAAGAGCTCTCCATCTATCTTGATATGACCAGCTTTTTGTTTTGGTGAGAGGGTAAAGAGTGTAGTGCTGCACTTATCTGTGTTAATGCTGACGCACCATCTATTAGCCCATAAGGTTAGGGCATCGATAGCTCTTTGTATTTGTTTAGTGGCCACTGTTGCATGTTCTTCCGTGCACCAGATCACCAGGTCGTCAGCATACATTGCCAGCATTATACCCAAAAATCACATATCGTGACATTGTATCCAACTATCGAATTACTTCAATCATCGTGGTCTTTAAAATGTTCTACGAAATGTTCCTGTAAAAATCTAATACCAGTAAAACATTCACCTTAATCAGTACGTAAAACGAATACCAGTAAAACATAGACCCGAAGCTGTACTTAAAACGAATACCAATAAAATATAGACCTTAAACTGTACGTAAAACGAATACCAGTAAAATATAGACCTGTAGCTGTACGTAAAACTGCATCTCCTAAACATAGGCAACAAACGTCAAAAAAACTCTTACGCCATACAATCATCGTTATTATCATCTCTGAGATTATTCTGGAAACAAAATATGTTTTAGTAGCACGGAAAGTCCTAGATGACGGGCTGGATTATTGCCCATAACAGTGTCTATAATTAAACAACTTGACCTCGTCGTTTATCAGATATAAGAGACTGTAAGATATGAATATTTCAGTTCATTATTTCATTGTTTTATGGTTACTACTCGTTCTCGTATTTCATTTTTAATAATGATAGTAAAAGCTAACCTGTAGTGCCTATAAAAACAGAACCATCATCGACTTGAATTGCACTCATATCGCATCTGGTATGTCAACAGACAAGAGAAGAACAGTATTTTAAGAGGATATTTGGAAAACATATATAGAAGATTATGGTATCTTTAACAATTTAATAGAATATTCTAAGACTAGAATTAGGTAAATTTCGTGCAAGTCGACTTTGTGTAAGCTGAGAAGACCTGTTTCAAATCTTTTCTTCGGTGTTCAGATTTTCTCTAACATTTATTTAGGCTTCCTAATAATGTTGTTGCTTGTCTTATGAAAGATGGTCAATATTTCGTAACATTAAACGAATCGAATGATGTGTACGATCTAGGTTATGTATGGACGTATGGTCATCAAAGCAGTACGTTATCCCCAGATAACATGGCGTAGAATAACAGCTGCGTTTTTGTATTTTGTGCTTTCCGATATGCCAAGTTTCGGAGAAAATTTCGGCGCAACAGTGATACTCTGTTCATGGAAATGCTATACTGAAGAAACGGCATGACAGGGGATGCTGGAGGAGTAGAGGCGGACAAACCAAATTCCGGGGTTGATAACATCAAGGAATGGTCTGGTCATGATTATTCTACACTTCTCCGAATGTCTGAGGATAGGGATGTTTGGAGAGCTTTTCTGTGCTAATGTCTCCAGTGTGTCACCGCTAAGACTAACGTGTTGTGAGTCTTATTATTATCATTATTATTATTATTATTGTTATTATTATTATTATTATCAGTATTATTATTATTATTATTATCATTATTATTATTATTATTGTTATTATTATTATTATTATTGTTATTATTATTATTATTATCAGTATTATTATTATTATTATTATTATTATTTTATTATTATTATTTTATTATTATTATTGTTATTCTTCTTCTTCTTTCGTTCACTTGAAACATGTCTATATCTGTAATTCTGTCTCCTTAATAAAACTCACTGTCTTTTGTAATTCATACAGTGTCCCATAGAGCTTTGATTCCAGTGTTGTTTCCTCTGGCCAATATGTCTGCCTCAGCGTTTCATGCTCAGAACACTCTTGAAGTATATGTTTGGCACTCTGTGCTGCCTGTCCACATGTACACATGGCCGTGTTGCCAATCTTGAACTTTGTATACATGTGACTGCGGAGTCGGTTGTGTCCTGTTCTGAGACGTAGAATTATAACTTGTTCTGATCTGTTCATATTGTGATAGTCATCTTGTGTTGGTGTTTGTGGCTTTCTTATTGACTTTATCATCTGTTTTTTCTGATGGTAGGTGATTGGTATATCTGGTTGGTCTTCGGCAGCACCTTCCTTAGCCAGTTGGTCTGCTTTTTCATTTCCTGGTATTCCACAGTGAGAGGGTATCCACTGCATGGTTACCCTATACTGGTAAGACAATTCGCTAAGTAGTTTTTTTAAGTCTGTTAGTTTTCCAGACTGGAGAGCTTGAAGCACTGACCTTGCATCTGTCAGGAATACCATAGGCTGTAGGTCAGAGTTGGAGTTCAGCAGTTTTTTAGCTGCCACACTAATTGCCTGGATTTCTGCATCATAATTATTGCAGAATTTTCCTGTCGGTGTTCTGATTGTATCTCTAGGCTTGTGTGGATATTCTATATATACACCTGCACCTCCATTCCTCACAGCATTCGGTGCTGACCCATCTGTGTACACTCTGACCCATATATCTTGTGGATATTCCTCATCCAGGAAACTGAGGGTGACTGTCATTCGCTGCACACTGTTCTGTTCGTCCTCGCTTAGTATTCCTTTCACATGGGTCTGAATGTATATTGGCATTCCATGGCTTTCACTCCACGGGGTTTGCTCTGGTACAGACCTTAAGGGGCTGCCAACTTCAGGTAGGTCTGTAAGTTGTCTACGGAGTCGTTTAGCTTGATGGATAAAGCTGCTCCTTTTCAGTCGTCCCATTGCTAGATTTTGGAATCTTTCCTTCATTGGATGACTTGGCATACACTGAAACTTTTCTGCTTGAATTAGTACTTTTGTGTCTCTGCGTTCGCCAAGTGTTTGCATTCTTCCCATTTTCTGCATCTCTGCTATGGGTGTTGATTTCATTGCTCCCAACATTATTCTAAGTGCCTGATTTTGCACTTTATCTAGAACTTGTAATGTGGTGTTTGATGCAGGACACCACGCAGCTGAACCATATTCCAGGTGTGGTCTTATGCCTTGCTGGTAAACTTTACTGAGTATATTTCCACTGGCTCCCCATGTGGTTCCACTTAGTTTTCTCAGGATAGCTAGCTTCCTCCTGGCTTTTGTTGTTGCTTTGTTTATGTGCTGCTTCCATGTCAGCTTATCATCAAAAGTAACTCCGAGGTATGTGGGTTGTTTGTCTTCTTTCAAGAGCTCTCCATCTATCTTGATATGACCAGCTTTTTGTTTTGGTGAGAGGGTAAAGAGTGTAGTGCTGCACTTATCTGTGTTAATGCTGACGCACCATCTATTAGCCCATAAGGTTAGGGCATCGATAGCTCTTTGTATTTGTTTAGTGGCCACTGTTGCATGTTCTTCCGTGCACCAGATCACCAGGTCGTCAGCATACATTGCCAGCATTATACCCAAAAATCACATATCGTGACATTGTATCCAACTATCGAATTACTTCAATCATCGTGGTCTTTAAAATGTTCTACGAAATGTTCCTGTAAAAATCTAATACCAGTAAAACATTCACCTTAATCAGTACGTAAAACGAATACCAGTAAAACATAGACCCGAAGCTGTACTTAAAACGAATACCAATAAAATATAGACCTTAAACTGTACGTAAAACGAATACCAGTAAAATATAGACCTGTAGCTGTACGTAAAACTGCATCTCCTAAACATAGGCAACAAACGTCAAAAAAACTCTTACGCCATACAATCATCGTTATTATCATCTCTGAGATTATTCTGGAAACAAAATATGTTTTAGTAGCACGGAAAGTCCTAGATGACGGGCTGGATTATTGCCCATAACAGTGTCTATAATTAAACAACTTGACCTCGTCGTTTATCAGATATAAGAGACTGTAAGATATGAATATTTCAGTTCATTATTTCATTGTTTTATGGTTACTACTCGTTCTCGTATTTCATTTTTAATAATGATAGTAAAAGCTAACCTGTAGTGCCTATAAAAACAGAACCATCATCGACTTGAATTGCACTCATATCGCATCTGGTATGTCAACAGACAAGAGAAGAACAGTATTTTAAGAGGATATTTGGAAAACATATATAGAAGATTATGGTATCTTTAACAATTTAATAGAATATTCTAAGACTAGAATTAGGTAAATTTCGTGCAAGTCGACTTTGTGTAAGCTGAGAAGACCTGTTTCAAATCTTTTCTTCGGTGTTCAGATTTTCTCTAACATTTATTTAGGCTTCCTAATAATGTTGTTGCTTGTCTTATGAAAGATGGTCAATATTTCGTAACATTAAACGAATCGAATGATGTGTACGATCTAGGTTATGTATGGACGTATGGTCATCAAAGCAGTACGTTATCCCCAGATAACATGGCGTAGAATAACAGCTGCGTTTTTGTATTTTGTGCTTTCCGATATGCCAAGTTTCGGAGAAAATTTCGGCGCAACAGTGATACTCTGTTCATGGAAATGCTATACTGAAGAAACGGCATGACAGGGGATGCTGGAGGAGTAGAGGCGGACAAACCAAATTCCGGGGTTGATAACATCAAGGAATGGTCTGGTCATGATTATTCTACACTTCTCCGAATGTCTGAGGATAGGGATGTTTGGAGAGCTTTTCTGTGCTAATGTCTCCAGTGTGTCACCGCTAAGACTAACGTGTTGTGAGTCTTATTATTATCATTATTATTATTATTATTGTTATTATTATTATTATTATCAGTATTATTATTATTATTATTATTATTATTATTTTATTATTATTATTTTATTATTATTATTGTTATTATTATTATTATTATTATTATTATTATTATTATTATTATTATTATTATTGTCATTACGTTTGTAACACTATAACTAATCGAAGGCTTGGAAGATGAATGAAAATTTTGCACACATTTTATTTTTTAAATTAATCTTCCGTATATTATCCCCCATTATTACGCCTCTACAATTGCTCTTCGCTTCAGTGATTGCCATCATTCACAGTCAGCGAATAAATAGTCATTCTGTAGATAGCAATAATATGCTGAAGTACTCTGTATCATTAAAATACGCACATTTTAACGATGTCATGCTGATACATTGATTCATTTCATATTCAGTGCTTAGCAACTTTATAGACACCCTATATATGATTCATCATATCTGGCAACATACACAGTGTGCGATTATCTAAGATTCCCAATCTTCTTCTTCAGCGTTCATTCTGAGAGAGCTCTCTGGATCTCTCATATAGCAGGACAATTGTCCTTCTAGATTTTCAACAGCATATGGTAATTCCAGAGAATGGTAATTCGTTGTGTCGCCGTTTTATTTCAGAGAATGGCCTCATGCATCAGTCATGGACAGGGTATCTCAACCTGAGTTTAGTATCAATAGTATGAATTAATAGCGATATCAGAATACAACAGTGTAAGCACGCACTTTGTGGTGGATATTTGCCCAAGAATTGTTTGTAAAATCATTCTGATGACTTTTTATTGATGGCATAGTGGAAGGTATCTAACCGGTCACGACGGATCATGACCAACATCGAGAATCGTAAGCAAGTTTCCTGAGAAGAAGGACTAATATATTTAGTTAGATGAAAGAGCAACACCGTGATAGAGGGTGGAGCAACACCGCGTTACATGGCGGCGCCAAGTACAAATAAAAAGAAGGAATAGTTATGTGGAAATGGTTACTAAAGCAATGATCAGCTCGAGAATACGTTAGTAGCTACCTCCAAGAAGAATACGCTAGTTGCTACCTCCAAGAAGAATACGCTAGTGGCTACCTCCAAGAAGAATACGCTAGTTGCTACCTCCAAGAAGAATACGCTAGTGGCTACCTCCAAGAAGAATACACTATTAGCTACCTTCAAGAAGAATTTCTCGTGAAATTTCCCATAATGTTCCACTCTATATGTAGAGGCTCAGACTTGGACGAGGTGTTCACGATGTCAGTGAATGATAGTTCAGCTAAAAGGGCGAATGAACCCAAGTCCAGGTCTACTGTAGAGTGTTTCCTATTACCGGAACCATAAATACGATAAAGTTTCAGTACCGGATGGGCAGAGGGACAATGCTTTTAATTAAGCGGACAAGTTCACTGACAGAGAAATCAAATCAATTCCTAATTTACAGAATTGCTAGGCCGGTTCTTTGTCCCGATATCGTTGCATGTCGGCAATTTCCCTTTTCAATGTCCCCATATTTTGTCCCCCTCCCGTTGATGATATGATATATGCTCCTATTTGTGCCACATTGACGGGGACTTTCATGAAAATTACTAACTTCACGTATAAGTATATAATTATATATCCGTTAAAAGGCACGAGATTGTATGTTTGCCGGGAAAGGAAGTTTCGGAGATGAGACAGCGATTCCAAATGAAAACAGTACTAATTGAGTATTTGTACGATATGGTTAGTGTCAATGTGAGCTAGTTATATTCTTTGTAGCATTTCTGCACACTAAAAATGTATAGTTTTATTATTATTATTATTATTATTATTATTATTATTATTATTATATAAATATCATTGTAGATAAATTATTGTGGACAGCATTTCGTAACGTTATTTATCTGTGTCCTTGGGTAAAATTATCAAACTGTTTAAAATTATTACCTGTTGTTTTGCATTTCTGCATTCCATCCCATTCCTACTAGAACCAATTTCCCTTTTCTTTCCCAGTCTGGCCTTATTTCTTCCTATATGTAGTTTGTGCACGTATATCTGTACTCTTCTGAGAATAACGACTACAGTTAGAAACAGGACATCGTGAATAAATGACACGCCTTTGACTTCTAGACTAAGGCAAGTGGATATACCATTGGCAGAGATAAAGTGAGTTTATTTCGCAAGCTGCGATGTTAATTCATTAATATGAGCATTCACGAAATTAAACGGGAAACTGCGTTCGTAAGCAAATTAAACTCGAATCCTATGCTTTCCAGATTCAGTGTCCCTAGAGGACAATGAAGACCCGTGCATAATATTTTAATAGTTTTGTCTGCGTGTGAACCAATTTGTGCTTAGATAAAATGTAGTTTATGTATGTGTATGTGTGAGTTTGTTTGCGTGTATTTATTTGCTGCGGAAGCCAGATTAATATAAGCTCCGTTCAATTCTAGAATTGAACCCAAAAGAAAACTCATGAATATCTCGGGAAATGTGTCTTTGTTATCTGTTTTTTTATTGTTAGTTTCAACTCTTTTTTTCAGTCTCGGTAATTTGCCTGAAACTGCGAGTGATGCTCCAACTGTCGCTTGACAGTTTCAGGTTCAGCTGTTGGAAAAGTTCGCATATTTATTAACATTGGTGTTGTCTTGTGCAAAGAGACTGATTTTGATGCTGCTGTTTACATGACTACATGGTGCAGCGTGGTGAGATGATACGTTGTTGAGTTTTATATTTTGTTGTATGTTTTGCGGACAGTATTGTATAAAACCGTCTTGATTTATTGCATACTGTCAAATTAATCAAACATCAGTTTTAAAATATCTAATTCGACATATTTATATTCGTGTTTTTATGGGCATATACGCGAGAAATATTCTATTGTATTTTCTCTTATTTTGCAGCAAGGTGGGCAGAGTCTAACATGAAAAATTAATTGAATTTCTTCAAGAAATAGGCATGGATGGAAAGGACATCAGACTGATTCGAAATATATATTGAGAACAGACTGCGTCAATAAGGTTTGAATACAGCTACTCACCATACATAGAAATAAGAAGAGGAGTAAGACAAGGATGCATTTTATCATCAATTCTATTTAATATCTACACGGAGAATATCGTTATACATATAGAAGAAATGCCAGGACTGAGGGTTAGTGAGAAAAATAATAAACAACCTGAAATATGCAGATGACACTGTTCTTTTAGCAGAAAGTGAACATGAACTACAAAGGCTAAGTCGACAAATCAAGTAAAAAATATGAACTGGATATAAACATCCAAAAAACAAAATACCATGATACAGGAAAGTCACAGAAGAGCAAGAGCTAAACATACACATATATGGAGAGAAACTAGAACAAGTAAAGCATTATCAATATCCTAGGTACAATAACGAATGATGGCAGATGTACAACAGAAGTTAAACGGAGAATAGGAATGGCTAAAAGTACTTTCAATGACATGAGGAAAATATTAACATCTAAACAAATGACAAACAAGTTAAAACTTAAAATGATAAAATACTACATATATTCTATACTAATATATGGCTCAGAAACATGGACAATAAACAAACAATTAGATAACAATTGATGCCTTTGAGATGTTAAAATATAGAAAAATAAAGAGAACATGATGGAAAGAGAAGAAAACATAATAAGAGGTTCTAACAACACCTAATATGAAGAAAACAAACAAAGAGGTTCTAACAACACCTAATATGAAGAAAACAAACAAAGAGGTTCTAACAACACCTAATATGAAGAAAACAAACAAAGAGGTTCTAACAACACCTAATATGAAGAAAACAAACAAAGAGGTTCTAACAACACCTAATATGAAGAAAACAAACAAAGAGGTTCTAACAACACCTAATATGAAGAAGACATTATTAAAGAAAATAAAGATCACACACATAAAATATTTTACACACATTAAAAGACATGCCACCTTTTTGAAGACCGTACTTGAAAGTAAAGTCGATGAGAGGCGAGTAAGAGTTAGGCAGAGATAGAAGTGATAACGTCTATTGTCTATTGTCTATCCCCAGGTGAATGATTGTTGATCGCATTCACACTTGCCGTTAAGCGTAGGAGTGGTATCTTAAGCTGTCGTTTCAAGGCCAGATGTGTCGCCGAGGTTGCATTTATTCCATGTTTGTTCAAGGTTATCTTAATGTTCTCTATCCACCATTTTCTTGGTCTACCTTTGACCTTACTCCCGGATATTCTTGTATTATATGCTCCTATTGGTATTTGGTTTGGCTTCATTCTCATAAGTTGACCGAACCATTTTACTTGCTGTCTCTCAATATGTTCGATACATGATATTATACCAACTCTTTTCCTAATTTCTTAATTTCTTATTTTATCTAGTTTGGTAACCATTGCAGCTTTCCTCAGACACATCATTTAACATGTGACGATTGTTCTTTGCTGCGAAGCTGTTAAAAACCATGTTTGACATTGCTAGCACAGTGTTGGTATAAAAATTGTAGATATTATTTGTTTTTTAATTTCCATCTTGATCTTTGGATGAAGAAGTAATGGTGAAAGTTGGTAAGTCACTGTGTTTGCTTTCTGGCACCTTGTTTCTATTTCTCTGTCTAGTCCTACATCTTCTGAAAAAATTCTGCCTAGATACTTAAATTCTTTGGCTTGTTTCACTTTGGTGTGTTATCTATTGTTATATTCATTGATGTTGAAGACTTGCTAATTTTCATAACTTCTGTTTTTTGTACATTAATTTTCATTTTGTGCTTCTGACATGCTAACAACAATGCATTGATGTGCTTTTGCAAAGTTTTCTCATCTTTGTATATTAAACTTTGATCATCAGCAAATAATAGTTCATTGATTTCATTATTAAGTTCTTCATCAGGTTTATTTGCAATGTTTTCCTCTTTGTTGATATGAGCTTCTTTTATTATTCTGTCCATGTATATGTTGAAAAAGTAGGGGTGAAAGTACGCATCCTTGTCTTACTCCAGATCTTGTTTCAAAGGGTTCAGTCATTCCATCTGTTGTTCTTACTGAGCTTTGGCATTTTTGATATATCGCTTTTATGTTATCTAACAGTTGTCCTCTGATGTTATACATTTCTAAGGTTTCCCATAGAATGTTTCTATCAACTCTGTCGAATGCCTTTTCCTGGTCTACAAATACTGTGTTTAAATCTTGATTATATTCGATTGCTTTTTCACTCAATTGTCTCAGTGTGAAAAGTGCGTCTGTACAGCTTGCTCCCCTTCTGAAGCCAAACTGAGAGGGGCTCAACTGTGGTTCTGCAATGTATCGCATTCTTTGTTCTATTATTTTTGCGTAGATTTTACCTGTGTGACTTAACAAGAAGATGCCTCTATATGATTCACACTCTCTCTCTCTTATTACCTTTGTTTTTCCATAGTGGTACAGTTACTGATTTTTGCCAGTCATCTGGCACTTTTCTTTCTGACCAGGCTATTGTGAATAGTCTGGCTAACCATTGGACTCCTGTATTTCTACACGCTTTTATTGCTTCGCTTGGTATACCGTTTACTCCTGGTGATTTATTACTTGGGCTATGTTTTAAGGCTTCTTCTATTTCTTCTAGTGATAATGTAACATCATAAAATGGACAGATTACAGTCTAGCAGAGTGCACCACTAAAATAGGTGATGGGAAGTTGGAGGTATGTTGTAGCCCATCTTCGTTGCGGAGACGACACTCATGATGAAGATGTAGCAGGATTGAATGACGACCGGTTTTCGAACTATGAAACTTTGTTCGCTTGATATGCAGTATTATTGTGACTTCTCAGAATGTTGGTAACTCCTTTAATCCATCTTCTTTATCTTCCTTTCCATTTTCATGTTTCCATTTTCATGTTGTATGCTCTTGCCCTGGTCAACAAAGGTTCATTCGAATTAATTAGTCGCTTTTAGACACTATTTTTCAATACATTTTACAACAGACATTGTTCCAACAGTCGTTGTAAACTCTGCATTCCTCACATGATCTTCTTGTTCTGCTTTTCTTAGACATCTCATTTCTTCTTCTTCCTCTTCTTCTGCGTTCGTTCTCAAACTCCTGCAGATTAGCAGGATGATGTCTGGAGAACGGAGTGCGTTATGTCATGGTTTACAGCAGTGCTGCGATATCTGCGCCTTTCGGCCTGACACATTCGACATCGTTATTAACTTTTTGTATTCTTGTCTCAATCTCTCTTTCTATTCTTCCTTCGTCTGCAAAAAAAATACTCCCACAATAGTGAAATGTGTCTGCACCTGTTGCAGTAATTGATCATTGATATTTATGTTGATTGTATGGGGGTTCTATGACTATAGACATTATTTATGTTTTTCCTGTATTGATCTTCATATTATTATGAATGTCAATTCTAGCAAGTATGCAAATTGTTTTGTATGATTGAGTTGGATTTTTTTTTTTTTTTGGTTGCTGTATAGGATTAAGTGATGAGTATGCAGATTTCCATGAGAAGTTATGGGGATCTGTTAGTGTTCAACTTTATTTAGGGTTTAGTCATTACGTTTAGTGTTATCATGTTTTGTTTAGGTTGAGGCTATTGGGTTAGTGGCCAATATCGGGCAATGTTTTGTAGAATTATGTTGACAGGATCTAAATATTGAGTTTTGGTAGAATATCGCCAGAGGAATTCGCACAGGTATGAGTTTAGCAAGTAGGGGTGTGTTCAATTTTGTCTTTTGTTATTTGACATTAAATGTCCATGTGCACACATACCTGTCGCATGCAGAATGACATGTTCTTTTAGAAATTGGGCGGTTAATTCATTGTTGTAAATGCGGCGAATTTGTGCTATTGTTCAAGGTGTGCTATTGAAATGGCAGACATATTTCTCAATAACGCCATTCTCACAAAACCCGCAGCAAATATGACGTCATATCGTTAGTGAGCTTCAATCCGATATTTAGAATATGTACGCGCGCAATAAAAATATATTTAACGTGATAGTGATCGGCGATAATCAGAACAAAATGTGCTAAATAAAACAATATAATATCCTTAAAAAATAATATAAATAGAATAACAGAATAAAGAAAACTTTATTGAGTAAATGAAAAGAGTATTTCTTCTTCTTCTTTCGTTCACTGGAAACATGTCTGCATCTGTAATTCTGTCTCCTTAATAAAACTCACTGTCTTTTGTAGTTCATACGGTGTCCCATAGAGCTTTGATTCCAGTGTTGTTTCCTCTGGCCAATATGTCTGCCTCAGCGTTTCATGCTCAGAACACTCTTGAAGTATATGTTTGGCACTCTGTACTGCATGTCCACATGTACACATGGCCGTGTTGCCAATCTTGAACTTTGTATACATGTGACTGCGGAGTCGGTTGTGTTCTGTTCTGAGACGTAGAATTATAACTTGTTCTGATCTGTTCATAATGTGATAGTCATCTTGTGTTGGTGTTTGTGGCTGTCTTATTGACTTGATCATCTGTTTTTTCTGATGATAGGTGATTGGTATATCTGGTTGGTCTTCGGCAGCACCTTCCTTAGCCAGTTGGTCTGCTTTTTTCATTTCCTAGTATTCCACAGTGAGAGTGTATCCACGGAATGGTTACCCTATACTGGTAAGACAATTCGCTAAGTAGTTTTTTTCAAGTCTGTTAGTTTTCCAGACTGGAGAGCTTGAAGCACTGACCTAGCATCTGTCAGGAATACCACAGGATGTACGCCAGAGTTGGAGTTCAGCCGTTTTTTAGCTGCCACACTAATTGCCTGGATTTCTGCAACATAATTATTGCAAAATGTTCCTGTCGAAGTTCTGATTGTATCTCTAGGCTTGTGTGGATATTCTATATATACACCTGCACCTCCATTCCTCACAGCATTCTGTGCTGACCCATATGTGTATATACTCTGACCCATATATCTTGTGGATATTCTTCATCCAGGAAACTGAGGGTGACCGTCCTCCGCTGCACACTGTTCTGTTCGTCTGAAAAGAGTATAATAGAATCGAAGATAAGGAAACTATTTTATTACGAGAAAATGTAACAGAGACTAAAGATAAAAGAAGGGGAGTTATTTACGTGAGCATAATTAACAGGGACTATTAGATAAAAGTGAGAAACGTTAATTACATGATCATAATTACCAGAGATTAGAAGATAAAAGAGGAAAATTTTAATTGCGTGAACATAATTAACAGAGACTAAAAGATAAAAGAGAGAAACAACGTTAATTACGTGAACATAATTACCAGAGATTAGAAGATACAAGAGAAATGTTAATTGTGTGAACATAATTATCATGGACTATAAGATAAAAGTGAGAAACCTTAATTACATGATCATAATTACCAGAGATTAGAAGATACAAGAGAGAAATTTCAATTGCGTGAACATAACTAACAGAGACTAGAAGATAAAAGAGAGAAACAACGTTAATTACGTGAACATAATTAACATAATTAACAGAAATTAGAAAAGAAGGAATTTTTTAAGTAAAGAAAATAAATAGGAAAATTGATATTTAATTAAATGAACGAAATGTATAGATTTCAGGGATAAAATAAAGAACGTTTAAATGTATTATCGAAATTAGTAAAGAATCGAGTATAAAATAATGGAGACATAATTATGCGGACAAGATTCACATTTGGTACCTGATAAGTGTTCACTGTCGAATAAACACATCCAGAATATTTAGAGGGAAAATGCAATTAGATGAAGGAGCGCAAGAAGAGGAAATAAAAACAGTCAGTGCTTTGATAGAGGAAAAGAAATATTATTTGCGATATTTTCTATGATTGCATGATTCAATTTATATCTCGGGTAGAAAGGGTTGTCTGTAAATGTTGACCACAGTTCTGTCCCCTATCCCATCTGATGTATTGGAAACAGATTTCGATACAAACTGATAACTTTTAAAAAGAAAATATAAATCAAAAAAGAGAGAGAGAGAGAGAGAGAGAGAGAGAGAGAAATAGAGAGGAGATCGAGATCGAAGGAGAAAATTCCGGACCACAAAGAAAGAAGGACGAAAATCGACACAACATAAAAGGAAGGAGGAGATGGACACACCACAGAGATAGATAGAGGAGGAACATGAAAAGAAGCAGAATGTTTTGAAGAGGTTGAATTTTGAGTTCTTTAAACGAGTCTTGCTGAGAATATTGAGTGTAAAGATCAGCATCAATCATCGAGCTCAGACGGAGGAGGCAGAATTGAAGAAACGAGAGGGGCGGGGATAATTTTCCTCTTTCTGTTGAGGCGGCTGATGTTGGTTGGTTTGAAAGGATGCAGACCTAGGTTAAGAGACGTTTTGCTATTCTTGAGATAATTGAAGAGTTGCGAGAATCTGACAAGGTACGATGACTCAGGACAAGTCTTTCACCGCTGAAACACATCATTTGAGTGACTAACCGTGTCCATGTTTCCAGCGTGACCCAAGGAGTATCAACGTCCACACTCTAACATTATCTTACAATATTTGACAACTCTCCAACTTCATGTGCCTGTCATTTTATACGTGTGTTTCTTTTAGTATTTATTATCCATATCCGCCTTCTTGGGGCCCTCAAAAAAATCATATTTGGCACTGACATATAAAATCTGGACTTGTAAAGGGCCCCATATTTCAAATAGCTTAGGGCCTTTGATAAGGCCCTAAGTCTAAATCCGGCTTGCCTACAACATGTCTTATCTCCATCTTTGTCTAATCTACTCCTACAACATGCCTAGAAAGAAGACATCTGTCTTATACTTTGCACCATGAATTTGAAGTACATGTACCGGTTGTCACAGAGGCATAATGTTTATATACATTACTGAAGAAATCTAGAAAATAATTACAATAACAACCTAACCACTAGTACAGATGCCAATAACAACCTAACCACTAGTATATATGACAATAACAACATAACCACTAGTACAGATGACAATAACAACCTAACCACTAGTACAGATGCCAATAACAACCTAACCACTAGTACATATGACAATAACAACCTAACCACTAGTACAGATGACAATAACAACATAACCACTAGTACAGATGACAATAACAACCTAATCACTAGTACAGATGACAATAACAACCTAACCACTAGTACAGATGACAATAACAACATAACCACTAGTACAGATGACAATAACAACCTAACCACTAGTACATATGACAATAACAACCTAACCACTAGTACAGATGACAATAACAACATAACCACTAGTACAGATGACAATAACAACCTAATCACTAGTACAGATGACAATAACAACCTAACCACTAGTACAGATGACAATAACAGCCTAACCACTAGTACAGATGACAATAACAACCTAATCACTAGTACAGATGACACGTCTTAAAAAGGCACCGACAGCATAGCAATGTTACATCTGAACAGAGCACACATATTCTCACTAGAAATATATGACTGAATTAATACCAATGGTTACTGTAACTATGTGAAAGCTTGCCGCAATCTTATCAGTCATCCGTCATCTTCTCCTAATGTTGAGATTGCAAATAGTACTCCACGTGGGAAACAGGTAATGAAGTTTTACTAACAACGACTAACACACTATCACTGTCGGATGCTTACATGAAATAATACACACAACAAAACACAGGATATAATCATACAATTAACAATTCACGGGACATTATCGACGTTTCGAACCACTAGGCCTATATAACAACCTAGTGGTTAGGTTGCCATTGTCATCTGTACCAGTGGTTAGGTTGTTATTATCATACGTCATCATCATCATTAAATGCCGTCTCCGCAACGAAGGTTAGCTGCAGCATATCTCCAACATCTGTCTCTTGTCTTGGTGGCGCACTCTGCTAGACTGTAATCTGTCCATCGTGTGATGTTTTTCTACCACTTGTATCTCTGTCTTCCTCATGCTCGCTTCCCTTTGACTTTACCATCAAGTAAGGTCTTCAATAGGGTGTCATGTCTTTTAATGTGTCCAAAATATTTTATTTGCCTGATCTTTAGTTCTCTTAGTAGTTCTTTCTTCATATTAAGTGTTTTTAGTATATCTTTATTTGTTTTCTTCTCTTTCCATGATATTCTCCCTATTCTTCTATATACCCAAATCTCAAAGGCATCAATTTTGTCTTCTAATTGTTTATTTAGTGTTCATGTTTCTGAGCCATACATTAATATAGAATAAATGTAGCATTTTATAATTCTCTTTTCAACTTGTTTGTAATTTTTTTATATATTAATAATTTCCTCATGTCATTGAAGGTACTTGTCGCCATTCCTATTTTCCTTTTAACTTCAGTTTCACATCTGCCATCATTTGTGACTGTGTGTCCACTATATTGATAGTCTTTTACTTGTTGTAGTTTCTCTCCCTGTATGTTTATGTTTACCTCCTGTTCTTCTGTGTCTTTGCTGATTATCATGTTTTTTTTCTTTTTTTGTGTGTGGATATTTCAAGATACGTACATAATTTTAAAAAGGAGAGGAATAAAAATGACTACAATGCAACGTGTCCGAGTGAAATATGGATGTGTGAGGTTGCAAGTATAGTACAGTCTCTACTGATTTCTCCTTTTGTTGAGGATGTCACTGTAGTATCCTCACCTACTGTCTTCTCAGCACATACGACACATGATAATCGTTATCTTAAGAACATTAGTGTCCTTCTGTTATGTATGTTCCAAGTCAGCAGTAATACGTGATCTTAATATGAATGTTTGTAGAGTAATATCTCTAAGATTAATTTTACTTGGATTAATGTGACTAAGATTAACGATACTTGTGTTAATTTGGCTAAAATTAATAATACTTGGATTAATTTGACTAAAAGTAATATACTTTGATTAATTTGACTAAGATTAATAATACTTGGATTAATTTGACTAAGAGTAATATACTTTGATTAATTTGACTAAGATTAATAATACTTGGATCAATTTCACTAAGATGAATGATAGTTAGATTTATTTGATTAAGATTAGAACGAGTACGAATGGAATCTTGGAGCTCACTTTAGCAATCCCCAATACCAATCAGCATCTCGGTTATTGTTGTGGTATGATTACCTGTGTCATGTCCTAAAATTCATGCAGATTTATTAGTCTAGTAGTCCACTAATATTGATTATGTAATCAGTTAAACATTTGTTTTGTTTGATTATTTCGATCCCCAGGAATTACAAGCATTATATCTCTTGTATCCTTTTTTGTAGTGTGTAGATTTCTCTTGAGTTTTATTTCTAACATAGAATACTCCAATTCTCAGAAGTTTGGAGATTTCTCCAGTTTTATTTCAAGCACAAATACTCCAATTACCAAATGTTTCCAGAACGTTATTTGAAATACACAAGACTACAATCCTCATCACTGCACAACGCTTTGAGAAATAGTCTTCTATTTCGAAGTGGTAAAATCAATGTATACAACAACAGATTATTAGGTAATCAATATTAACAGAAGACTGTTTAATCAATGAATACTATCAAAAGAATTTGTAATCAATTAATATTAAGATGCAGGTATTTCATCAAGTAATATCAACTGACTATTTAATCAATTAATATCAATATAGTATTTAATCAATTGATTTAAACAGATTATTTAATCAGTTCAAATAACAGATTATGTAATCAATGAATATCAACAGATGAATATATTTTATAATAACAATCGTGTCACGATGTGTGATAAACTGAAGGAAAACAATAATGGTGATAAACTGAAGGAAAACAATAATGGTGATAAACTGAAGGAAAACAATAATGGTGATAAACTGAAGGAAAACAATAATGGTGATAAACTGAAGGAAAACAATAATGGTGAGTGAGACAGTGGCGAGCAATACGGACCATCGAGATGAGTGCACATGAACAAAAGTACATGGAAACTGGTCACCTAATGTTCTGGAGAACGCGCTGAGGCGTTGATTCGTAATCAAAAAGCAATACATAAAATAGATGTTATGCACTATAGCAGAACTAATGGGCATGCATTTTTTAGCATTTTGTTGGCCGAATACCAAATTGTGTATATTTCTTGTAATCCCACGTGGTCAGAAGATTGAAGTCTGGTTCTAATCTGAGTTAACTATTAACGACTTTCTCATGATTGTATTCTTTGACTTGTACCTTTTTTCCGAGAAAGATATAACAAATATATTGTGTACAAGCTATCATATGTATTATTGATATGAGGTAAACGCAGTGGCTTCCTCCTAAAGTTTCAATTTTTTTATCCATAATAGAAAAGCTTATTAGTGAATATTGATTCTCTGAA
Source organism: Meghimatium bilineatum (assembly GCA_034231615.1). Lineage (NCBI taxonomy): Eukaryota > Metazoa > Mollusca > Gastropoda > Stylommatophora > Philomycidae > Meghimatium > Meghimatium bilineatum. The sequence goes on from CM067304.1 coordinate 50,957,514, forward strand.
ACGACCGTTGTACTCTTCAAGCATCACCATGGTTCCATCTCTTTCAGAAAATAGCGACGGTATTAACATATAATTATCTGAGTCATGGAAAGAGCTACGGCGATTGTGCTCTACAGTCAGTAGTTTCAGTAGTAGTATCAAGACATAGGTATTCTGGTACAAAAGGAGAGTTAGTGGTGAGAAAATAATAGAAAGAGTAATACCATTAGACCACGAAAGCGTCGTAGGCCGAACGAAGGGTAATGAAATTGATATGAGACCTTCAAATAAAGTAAACGCAGAGAGGGAGTGATTCTGGTTGCACATATCATCAGCGCGTACTCTTCTCCCCCAAACATCATTTCGAGTGTCAAACTTCTACTTTACCTGATCGTTTCTCTACAAACTTCTAGCATATCACCAATCGCAGATATTCTATTACTCCCACTTTCAGAAATCTACTGGCTCTCAATTTCAGACATTCTACATTCCCTCAATATCAGACATTCTACATTCCCTCAATTTTAGACATTCTACTTGCTCTCAATTTCAGACATTCTACATTCTCTGAATTTTAGACATTCTACTTGCTGTTAATTTCAGACTATCTACTTGCTTTAAATTTCAGAAATTTTACTTTTGCTCTCAATTTCAGACATACTACGGCTCTCAATTTGAGACATTCTACGGCTCTCAAATTTGGACATTACACATACTTCAATTTGAGACACTCGACTTGCTTTTAATTTCACACATTCTACTGCTCTCATTTTCAGACAATCTCAATCTCTCAATTTTAGACATTCTATAGCTCTCAATTTCAGACATTCTACTGCTCTCACTTTAAGACATTCCACTGTTCCTAATCACATACATTGTTCCTGCTCTAAATTTCAGACATTCTACGATTCTCAATTTCAGACAATCTACTTGCTCGCAATAAAGGACAAATTCGTTTATTCAGCTACTTGTCCTTGCTATAGAGCACAGACACAAGTCTTCGTGTTCCACTATGACATATACTTCAAAACGGAAAGACGTTTGTATGTCTATACAATTTCTATATTGTGATTGGCATCCATTTAATTTTATTCAAAAACGCAACCTTGCTAAAGGCCAAACTAATTCTATTACTACCTAATGGCTGGCAGTGAGAAAAAGCTTGAACAACTTACTTCTAAACTTGACAAAAGAACTTAAAATAAGTATAGTATGTAAACAAGCATCCGGAAAGACATGGTAAACAAAGATGACAGCACGATTCCTGTTAATATCTGGGTTGATCGACATATACTAGAAGTACTACATGTAAATACTTAGGGTCGTATATAAGCAGCGTTGGAATATCTAACAAAGAAATACAGACTAGAGGTGAAATAGAACAGACAGCAATGTTCATATTAAATAGTATATGGAAGATCAGATTAAGTACAACAGTGAAGGTTTAATCTGTATAAATCGATCATAATACATAGTAAAGTAAAGTAACCGATAGCATTTATTAATGCCATAGGGGTGTGAGATGTTAGCGATCTCACATTTCAGAGGCTCTGCAAATGAGGGCGGTAGCCATCTCCTCTCCTTCGCAGTCTTTACTTCTTGGATTAATCCAATACCCATTTAAGGCTGGGTCGACATGAAAGCCGTTGCGATCTGAGAAACATTTCCCCTTAACTGGGGAATGAACCTAGGACCACTCATATGCGAAGCCAGTACGCTAACCACTGCGCTACGCGGCTATAATAATATATATTTGTGTACGAATTTGAGGGTTGTACAGTCATAGCGGAAATTAAAAGAATGTATGATTTTTAGTACAAATGTTACAGATGAATATATATAGTGGAACCACTGTATATATATATATATATAACATAGAACTAACGTATACATGCGAAACCAAATAAATACTCACGCAGATCAACAGGAACATCTCTTGGCAGCGGTGAAACATCGCAAACTTGTGTAGTTTGTTCATGTGATGATGCATGATTTCTTTTCTAAAACTATTCTACAGTAGACAGATGATGGTAGAAGAAGAATTGGAGGGCCAAAACGCAGGATTATTAATATTAAAAACTAGACAGGGTTAAGAATCTCCACATTTCAACAAGTAACTGAGAACAGATAAACATGGCGGGATTTTTGTGCTGAATTTTCCAGAGTGGCACCCCGACAACAAAGCGGTGTTATATGATTGATGATGATGATGTTTAGCAAGAAGCAAGATCAGGGTTTGCTAGCAAACGGACTGTGGGGAACAATGGCGCAGCAATATATAAACATCCCAGATATACTTAATTATTTTAACATGGCTCAGTAATACAGACAACGGGTAGGTGTAAGTCGGGTTTTGTCGTCTCCCAAAATGGCAAGAAATTAATGAATAAATCTTCTGTATGTACAACAACAGTAGCAAGAATGAACATGAGCATGAACATAGAGGCAATATGTGCTCCTATGTGTCTGTGTCGATAACGCCGCAAGATAGCGGCAAAATAGGCCACGCATACGTGATCTTGGTTAGCTTTGAGTTCCGGACTACATCCTGCTAATCTGCAGGAGTTTGAGAACGAACGCAGAAGAAGAAGAAGAGTTGCTGACAAATGAGCAAGTACGATAGCCAGATCTTTCGTGCGTCTAACGTACTCAACCCATCTATCTATCTATCTATCTATCTATCTATCTATCTATCTATCTATCTATCTATCTATCTATCTATCTATCTATCTATCTATCTATCTATCTATCTATCTATCTATCTATCTATCTATCTATCTATCTATCTATCTATCTATCTATCTATCTATCTATCTCTATCTATCTATCTATCTATCTATCTATCTATCTATCTATCTATCTATCTATCTATCTATCTATCTATCTATCTATCTATCTATCTATCTATCTATCTATCTATCTATCTATCTATCTATCTATCTATCTATCTATCTATCTATCTATCTATCTATCTATCTATCTATCTATCTATCTATCTATCTATCTATCTATCTATCTATCTATCTATCTATCTATCTATCTATCTATCTATCTATCTATCTATCTATCTATCTATCTATCTATCTATCTATCTATCTATCTATCTATCTATCTATCTATCTATCTATCTATCTATCTATCTATCTATCTATCTATCTATCTATCTATCTATCTATCTATCTATCTATCTATCTATCTATCTATCTATCTATCTATCTATCTATCTATCTATCTATCTATCTATCTATCTATCTATCTATCTATCTATCTATCTATCTATCTATCTATCTATCTATCTATCTATCTATCTATCTATCTATCTATCTATCTATCTATCTATCTATCTATCTATCTATCTATCTATCTATCTATCTATCTATCTATCTATCTATCTATCTATCTATCTATCTATCTATCTATCTATCTATCTATCTATCTATCTATCTATCTATCTATCTATCTATCTATCTATCTATCTATCTATCTATCTATCTATCTATCTATCTATCTATCTATCTATCTATCTATCTATCTATCTATCTATCTATCTATCTATCTATCTATCTATCTATCTATCTATCTATCTATCTATCTATCTATCTATCTATCTATCTATCTATCTATCTATCTATCTATCTATCTATCTATCTATCTATCTATCTATCTATCTATCTATCTATCTATCTATCTATCTATCTATCTATCTATCTATCTATCTATCTATCTATCTATCTATCTATCTATCTATCTATCTATCTTATCTATCTTATCTATCTATCTATCTATCTATCTATCTATCTATCTATCTATCTACCTGTCTACGTACCTACCTACCTACCTATCTAATCTATCTTATCTATCTATCTATCTATCTATATATCTATCTATCTAAAAAGATTGTGATATATTTGTCTGTAAGCAGGTGCTATACAAAAATTTGTGATATATTTGCCTGTGAGCAGGTGCGATACAAAAAAATTGCGGTGTATTTGACAATATCTCGACTCGTCCAATCAATAATACTAGATACATATGTTTGATCTGAAGCTACCACATTTTTCGTATATATCGCTTACGTGTGACTCCTTGCGAGGAGAACAACTTGGAAATGAAAAGATAAGACTGATGAGGATAATGTTGTATGATTGCATGATCGTATGTCTCCTTACTAGAATACTGTTGTATGATTGTATGAGTCTATGTCTCCTTATTTGGATACTGTTGTATGATTGTAGGAGCCTATGTCTACTTACTATGATACTGTTGTATGATTGTATGCGCCTATGTCACCTTACTTGGATACTGTTGTATGATTGTATGCGCCTATGTCTCCGTACTTGGATACTGTTCTATGATTGTATGAGCCTATGTCTCCGTACTTGGATACTGTTCTATGATTGTATGCGCCTATGTCACCTTACTTGGATACTGTTCTATGATTGTATGAGCCTATGTCTCCTTACTAGAATAATGTATTATTGTATGTCTCCTTACTACGATACTATTTTAGACTTGCTTGGGTGTATGTTGTGTACAGTTTCGTATTCCAAGAGAAACTTATGTATTTGATTCTTGTATTATTTTAACTCTTTTAAGATTTGGTCAATATTCTATAGTAGAAAGAAGCACACATTGAAACGACATTAATCAAAATGCATTATTATTTGAGTAGAGAAAATTACATGAAAGCACGAATTGGGAGTGAGAATAGGCGTGACCCGTAGAGAACACATAACACAGATTTCTAAAAAAGAGCAGTGAACCAACATAGAACCGGAACCATCAGCCGTTATACCCTGAGAGATTTACTGAAGCGGAGATCTGAGCACATATGGACATATCCGGTGTGCGAAGAGGATAATCAACATGCCTAACACCTAATACATTACGTGAGCTAGAAAATGTTCTATTTTTCAAAGTACAGCAAAATTATCAACTGGAGTATTTGAATTGTTACGGGGTTGCTCAATTTCCAATATGTTACAGTTGTTTCTCTGTCTAACATTCCAGATATGTTCACTGGTGGCTTCTTGTACTGACAGATTTATCTGCTGAATATGATTGAGATAGATACGTGTACTGAATGTGACTGTGACAAATGTGTGTGCTGGAAATGATTAAGATTCATGATTATATTGTGCCGAGTCTAGATATGATCAATCACACTCTCTGTTAGCAAACAGTACTAAATGAAACTGTATTTGAGATGACTCCTTCCCTGGCTCATTTTGTAACATTATTTTTTTTTTTCAAATATCAATTTACTACGTCCTAAAGGACGTGCGCATAAATCGGACATATTATTCGTCCTTGATTGACGTTTGTAAACACAATCTAAGATGAATCACATCTTCAAGTCTCGGCACTCATATTTGTGGGTTCTCCACGATCCGACATGAGATGACTTGAATTTGCGATTCGTATCAATAGTATTCTTCAATGCCCGGCATAAAACAAGACAGACATGAAGTATTTATTTCTGAGTGTTCTTGAAATACTAAATAGTGATTTGTATTTTTGGTCAATAGCCTTGTATTGTTTATGAAGATAAATATGTATATGATGATAAATATGTCATTCAATAAGTGTCATGACGAGTGGCATAGGCGATCATGCTTCTCCACAACTTCCCGTCTCTTCTGTTGTTAATAAGTTCATTTGATAACTTCATTTTGTGCCACATTTACAACACATCCATATTTATCTCTGTGTCTTCCTCTGTATCTTTTCCCCTTGATTTTTTCCGATGATAACTAAGTGATCACGTTTTACTTTCCTCGAGTCTTGATTATCTGATTCAATTTTTTGCTATTATTTGTCGTTTAAGTCCGGCATTTCTGAGAACTTTATATTAGTTTTCTTGGCTGCCCATGAAATTTTCATAAGTCTTCGTAAAAACCACATCTCAGTTATCTTCAGCTTCTCTTTGGCACATTATTCCCATGTCTCGCTTCCATAAAGAAGGGTTGGCTCAATATAACATCCTAGCACTCGAACAAGATTTTTTTAATCAAGATTTTTAGGGCATGTGATGAAAAAGGTCACAACTTTTTAGTAACCACAAATATCAAAGGGAGAAGAGACACAGAAAGACACACAGAGAAATTTCTGGATGGGTTGTCACTGTGGCACAAAACGATGTCATCAACTGAGTTTATTCACAACACAGGAGACATAAAGTTGTGGAGAGGCATGATCGTCTACGCCACTCGGCATGGCACTTGAGTGATTGACTGAGCACTCGAACTCTGCATTAATATTACTCTAATGCATATAATGTTTCTCATTTTTGAAATGTTTATTTGGCCTGTGCTATTTTGTTCTTGATCTTATTGAAACCCCTGTCATCTGATGCTAAAATGGTGCCAATATACTTGACTTTATTTTATTGATGCATCATTGATAGTGATACTGCATTTTGGCGGTGTGGATTTCTTTGTGGCGGAGTGGTACATAGCGCGTCTGTGACGACCAGAGTATCCAGATCGATCCCCGCCACAGGCAGTTGCGCAACCAGATCGTTAAAAAAGCAATGCCAATCTACTGAACGTATATTATATACTTATTGTCTAGAAAATAAGTACAGCGAAAAAATGTTGGTTTGATGGTTACGTCCTGAATAGGATACGCTACTAATTGTACTTTTAGAATGTCTTTGAAACAACCATTACTTCCTGTTTTCTTCTTGTTTATATAGTCGCCTTTTTTCACCTTTTTGTGCTACCGTATTTTGGGGAGCAGCGTTAGCGCAGTGGTTAGAGCACTGGCTTCGCATATGAATGGTCCTGGGTTCATTCCCCAGTTTAGGCGCTAACATCTCACACCCCTACGACACTAATAAATGCTATGAGTTACTTTACTTTTACTTACTACCGTATCTAACAGGGCTTGAAGTTTTTGTTCCCTTGTATATGAGGATAAATATATATATATATATATATAGAAGAAGTTGGCAGGTAACTCAACGGGTACATAGGCGCTAACAGCAGAGCTGTGTGGACAGCATAGGGCACAGTTAGACACATAGTACGCTCTAGTCATCCACTGTACCTGATTTTCTCCCAGTTGTCTCGACTTTGTCTTGTTACTGGACCAAGATAAAACTCAGGAGAGAGAGTGTGGTTGACGATTAGCGCAACTCTTCCACACTATAAACCAACTTCAGCGCTAGTCATTTCTCAACCCATTTATTTACTTATTTTTAATAATTAAATATTTCGCACTATTACCTTTTATTATTTTTATTATTTATTGTTATTATTATAATGGTTGAGTTTTTGGTCATCGTCGATCACGACGAATATCATCATATATATATATATATACGGTGATAAATATGTATATGAAGATAAATATGAAGATAAATGTGTATACAGAGATAAATGTGTATGTAAAGATAAATAAATGTATATATTTTATGTTAGCTAGTGGGACATAGTTATTCTAATTGATACTGTCGTGTATATTTTTTCTGTATTGATTTTTCATACCGTACCAAGATTCCTATAGTCGGTTCATTGATTGTAAAGACGAACCGACCTTGTGTTTGACATAAGTGCTATTGTAATGCAGTTTCACTTATTATTATTTGTATCTGTAGCATGAATGCAAATTGCAAGACAACCCTTCAGAGTAGAAAGACATCCAACCCGGAACATTGCACTCTATAGCTTATTGAATACAACTATTAAATTACTGAGTGCAACCATGACCGTCTGAGGTATAAAAGTATCTGTGCTGAAAGTACACAAGCTGTAATTCGTTACGTTTTTTATGATTGTCGTAATTTTCAATGGTCACTAATTATATACATGGAATTGCCTTGGATTTTTTTGGCATGGATATATGGAGCAGTAACAATGAACAGCGTGGAACGGAAAAATACACAGGGTGGAGCAGAAACAGTAACAGTCTTTCACAAAAATTTAGGATTTAAAAATTTTTTTAACAGCTTTAGGATTATATACTTACGTAAAACACATGTTTATATAATAGCTTCACTCAGAAACGACCGACTATAACTAAAACTAGTGGGTAATGATGAGCACAAAAGAAAACATACAAATTACAATACACACATAATATACAACGTTTCATACAAAAGGTCTTTATCACGGTCTTTATAATCTGAAGGACATGTGGTCCATTGTCACCTTAAGACTTATGTTCCCGACCATTTTGACACTGTTCGTTGCTCACGTGGCCGTTGCTATACATGTCCTTACGTGGTTCAGATGCGCTCCATTTCATTTCCCAAAGCCACTTTCTCCATCGATGAGGTCTTTACATGTGTTCCGTAATGTCATTTACGTGATCATATGTAAACGCTGAGGCAAAAAGTACATCGGGGAGCTTGCTTAAGAGTGAGCGATCGCTTTTGTAACCATCTTCATGCCATCAAGCACAGAACACCCACTCCTGTGGCCACAACGGCGTGGTTCATCATGATACTTTTGATATTCAGGTCACCGCCATCAGATCCTACACCACCGATGATAGATCTAGGTACGCTCTAGAAAATCGTCTCATTTTTGAATTAGGTACACTCAAGCCTTTTGGACTCAATTCCGACCACTCTTACGTCTAGTACTGGGTTGGTGTGGCATTTGTCTTTATTCTTTTTGTTACGTCATTTACTCATCTTGTTGTTCGTTTCGGTTCCACATATATTTACGTTTTTTATGTACTTCCTGACCTTTCGGCATCTCATTTCCATATTTCCGTTGGATACGTTTGTTTGTTGTATTAATTTTTCCATTCGTCGTCTTTTGATGTTGTGTGTGTATCTTGATAAAGACCTTTTGGTTGAATATGATTTGTGTATTGTAATTTGTATGTTTTCTTGTGTGCACATCATTACCCACTAGTTTTAGTTATACTCTTTCGTGTCTGATTGAAGCGATATATAAACCTGTGTTTTACGTAAGTACAATGGTTGTTACGTTTCACGCAATTACCTTGTATTGATTGTAGGATTATATAGGAATTAGTGTACTGCATGAGATAAATCAACGCAGATTCATTTAACTAATTATTTATTGTTCTTTGTGTGTGAGAGTGACAAGTCGTAAAATGTATATTCCTTGATTTTTGTCTTTCTATTACTTTCTTTGTCAAGTACCTACTCCTTTCACGTTTGACTGTTCAATGAAAAGTTATGTCTCACAAACAATCATGTCGGTTATAAATGTTCAAATCATGATCATGTGCATTTTTTTACTATTGAATGTAAAGAGTTTAATGAACCTGCATGACATCTCTAGGTTGATTTTGTATGGACATTGTTGTCTCTAAGTAATGTAAGTATATTTCATGACATTTTGCGTTTGTTCTATTCCATGCTTAGTATACATACATACATACATACATACATACATACATACATACATACATACATACATACATACATACATACATACATACATACATACATACATACATACATACATACATACATACATACATACATACATACATACATACATACATACATACATACATACATACATACATACATACATACATACATACATACATACATACATACATACATACATACAACATACATACATACATACATACATACATACATACATACATACATACATACATACATACATACATACATACATACATACATATCATACATACAGACTACATACATACAGTACATACATACATACATACAGTACATACATACATACAGTCATAGCATACATACAGTACATACATACATACATACATACATACATACATACATACATACATACATAGCATACATACATACATACATACAACATAGACAGTACAGTACATAGTACAGTCAGTAGTCATAGCATACATACATACATACTACAGACATACATACATATACATACATACATACATACATACATACTACATACATACATACATACAGACATACATACATACACAGTACATACATACATACAGTACATACATACATACATACATACAGTACATACATACATACAGTACAGACAGTACATAGCTATTACATACATACATACATACATACATACATACATACATACATACATACATACATACATACATACATACATACATACATACAGACATACATACATACATACAGACTACATACATACATACAGTACATACATACATACATACATACATACAGTACATACATACATACATACATACATACATACATACATACATACATACATACATACATACATACATACATACATACATACATTACATACATACATACATACATACATACATACATACATACATGACATACATACATACATTACATACATACATACATACATACAGTACATACATACATACATACATACATACATACATACATACATACATACATACATACATACATACAATACATACATACAGACATACATACATACATACATACATACATACATACATACATTCATACATACATACATACATACATACATACATACATACATACATACATACAGTACATACATACAGTAACATACAACATACATACATACTTACATACATTACATACATACAGTACATACTTACATACATACATACATACATACATACATACATACATACATACATACATACATACATACATACATACATACAGTCATACAGTACATACATACATACATACATACATTACAGTACAGTACATACAGTACATACGAACACAGACAGTACATACATACATACATACATACATACA